>JAUCMX010000015.1:1312126-1542126 GCA_033459395.1 Hemibagrus guttatus | reverse complement strand
TGGCTTGTGGTGAATATGCTCTGTATTCAGATCTGTATTCAGTAAGCCGTTGGGAGTCAGCGTTTGTGCCGAGGTGGGCATGGCTTCTGCTGAGTTAGGTCTGGAATCATGGCGCTAATCTAATAAACCACTACAATAGTGTTAGCAAAGAGTATGTGCTGACATAGCAAAGTCTTTCAACTTTTACCTTGACCTTGTTGGAGGATTCATATGGTGTGTGTGTGTGTGTGTGTGTGTGTGTGTGACCGAGAAAGAGGGGGTTGATAGACAGTTGTAGACAGAGTGATGAACTGTGGGATGCTTGCTCATGGAGAAGGCACCGTGCTGATTGTGAGGATCTTGAAGGTCAAAGGATGGATAGAGGGCCACTTCTGATGCTATGAGAAAAGCAGCGGGGTACAGCATTTACAGAACTATGTCTAATTTAAAGTATCTTTTAAACTTTCAGATGTCATGCTCAGGTCTTGGAGGGGCAGCTGTGGTATTAGGGATCGGTTTTCTGCCTTTTGAAAACCACAGATTCACCTCAAGAAACCTTTGGGAATCACCTGAAGAGAAGAATCAGGTTTGTTTGATGTGGGGAAAAAGTATCATGGCCCCAGATCTCAAACTGTCAGAGACTCACTGGTAGGTCAAGAGTCTACAGGTCAGCTCTGTGTGCAGGAGAAGTGAGTTAGTGAGATTTTAGACAACATTTATTTGCATTATTAAAGAAGGATGCTTATCTGTCCTTTGTCCTTTTCACATGTGCACACATTGAAATCTTTACTCACACATGGAAAAAGACCGTGTGAACTGTCCAGTTGCTTTTCTGCTCACCGTGGTTGTAAAGAGTGATTATTTGAGTTACTGTATCCTTCCTGGAGGCTTGAACCAATCTGTCTATTTCCTTCCTTTATCAGTAAGGCACTTTCACACGAAACCTTTGCTCGCTCAGTGTTTACTGTTGTGTGTGAAAATCTCAACAGATCAGCAGTTTATGAAATAATCAAACCAGCCCATCTGGTACTATCAACCATGTCATGCTTAAAGTCCTAGAGATCAGATGTTTTCCTCATTCTGAAGATGTGACTTGGATTTGTGTAATTCTTTTGCATTACGCTGCTGCCACATGATTGTTAAGATGGCTGATTAGATAACTGCATGAATTTGCAGGTGTCCAGGTGTTTCTAATACTTCTAATAGAGTATACACTGAGCGTTATATTGCAGTAATTGAATCCAGGTGTGTGCAGTAATAGTATCTATCGTATAACAAAATGTACATACATCTAGATATCTTGTCTAAACATAAACCTGGTTGTTTTGCTGTAAAAGTAATAAAATCCCTTCATGGACTTTCAAGCATCAAAGAATGAGATGCCCACCAAAAAGTTATACGACTAGCTGCATGTCCTGCCAATAAGAAACAGCACCATGGCTCGGTCCAATTCATATTAAACATCAAACGCTGGGTCCTTAATCCCCAAGTGCTCGGCTATATGCTTGGATTGTATCCTGACTGGTAAACTGCACTTGTCAGCTGAAAAAATTAGATGACTGAGAAGTTTTCTGGTCGCTTCCCTACAGGGCTTCTTCTCAGGAGTCAGTAGCTTTCAGTATACAAGGATGGTTGACATTTACATTGTAAGTATTACCTGGGAGCATGGGATAAGGTGTGGAAGATTTCAGCAAATCCCAGGCTGTACGTGATTCACATCTGAATTGACTGCAGATTACCGAGAGCCAGCATGATTGGATGCACATACGGCACGTGCAAAGGAAGAAGGGTAGATGATCTCACCTCATGACATCTCTGTGGTAATGTGCTTCAAAAGAGGAAAGCAAAAGTCTAATAAAAATACGAGAACTCATCCCAATGCTGTGGTGCAATGTTGTTGGCTGGAATTCATGGCTCGTTGCACACATTTCTTCTTTCTTGGTAAGCAGTGTACCAAAGATCTCTGTGTTTTTGGAGAACATTTTTTTCTTAATATTACGTATTTGTTATACTTTGATAGACAGAACAGAGGAGTTAACTGGATACCTACTAATAGCACCTATATACGTAGTTGTAGGTTACCCCATGAAAGGGTCGATCATTTTAAATGCAAATAAAAAAGTGACTCCTAACTGTGTATGCACTTCTCAGCTTGCCTCAGGGAACAGCCTGGCATAACAGGATATCACCTAAAATAGTATTCAGTACAGTGCATTATATAATAAGAGGCATTGGTGGCTCAGTGGTAGGTTTCTCGCTGTCTTCTATTTCTTCCTATCAGGCGGAAGGCCCGGGTTTGATTTCCAGCCAATGCCTCAACTCCAGCCACTGGATGCAGTGCCGGCCCCAAGCCCAGAAAAATGGGAGGCATCCGGCGTAAAACATTTGCCAAGTTGTTGTTCGGACCAGGTGGTCCGCTGTGGAGACCCCGAACAGGGAGCAGCCAAAAGCAACAGTGCATTATATAATAATATACACTATGGGGACACCTGACCATCAGACTCGTAAACCTTTGCCATGGAAGCACACAGTTGCCTGCAATGTCTTTGTATGCTGTAACATTAACATTCCCCTTCACTGGAACTAAGAGGGCAGCATCATTAATGCTCTTGTGGCTGAATCACCAGAAATCTCTACAGCCAAGTTACAAAATCTAGTGGAAATCCTTCCCAGAAAAGAGGAGGCTATTATCGCAGCAAAGGGAGTATTAAATCCATGTTTTTGCCAGTAGTTTTAGAATAGGATGGTCTGTGATGGTCAGGTCTTTATATACTTTTGGTGTTATAAATTTATAATGTAAATTTACATTTGAACTTTTTTTATTTAATATTAACTTAGACTTCAGTTACTTATCTTGTGTCATGCCACAAACCTTCTAAACTGCGATATATTATACTGAAGCTAGGTACAAAAGAGTTTTTCACTTTCAGACAGGTTTCCATGTAAAACCCTCATACTGCAAGCTAATAACACTTAATTACCCAATAAACCCTTCTAAAGAACATTTTGTAAGTTTTCCAAGTCTATCTTATTTCGATCTACGTGTTCGTTTTAACCTGCAACGATTTCAGTGAGATTCTAACCACTCTTATTACTTTTCCATTGAGATTCCAGATTCCTTATCCTTTTCCGTGAAATTCCGAAGCTCACTGCTGTGGGTGGTGTCTTTGGCGTGGATATTTTACACAAAAAAATGTGTAATCATTTTGTAATGGTTTGTTGTTGTCTTTTACCATTAAAACAACAAAAACTACTAGATCTGCTTGATATCAGGCAGACCTTGATGCATCAATTAAAAAAAATGGTTCTGCCGTTCTCACATTTTAAAAGGTAAAATGATTGAAGTAATAAGTTAATAATCATCATCATTCATACAGCTGAGACTGTGTGAATATGCCTTTCAACAAAAGCTTACTGTCATCTCTGTGTAATTAACTGGGAAATAATCAGATTCCTTTTCCCACACTTATCAATGTGTGTTTGATGAAGCTTCATATCAAATGCAAATCAAACTATTTCATGCGTATAATGAGAAATAATTAGTTTCCTAGGCAGCATGACAACTACATTTGAGAAAGATATTCACAAAACAAAAAAGGTAGAAAAGCCAAATTCATGATAAGGTATCATAGTTCTGCATATCTGGTATCTTTCAGACAGAATAAAGAGCACAGGAGCAGAAAATCAGATAGACCGATTGAATGGTCCTAATTAAACCCATGTACACTCACCTACCCAGAAGCAGTGTGTACAACTGCGAGACAAAAGCAGTATTCTATGTGCAGACAAAGAAACACAGAAATGTGAATGTGTTAACCATCACCAACTGTTGGAGCCGATCACCGAATCTTTATTCCTGATGTGTGTATGCATGTGTTGTTGCTGTACATGTGTACAGCTGTAATCCTCCATAGTCATAGCTAAGATTTAGCTATATAGCTAACGTTTTTTGCAATGCTGACAACACACTTGAAGTATTTTCGCCTCATCCAGATGAAACAGAAGGCTTCCACATTAACACTCTTGAGTCTTTTCCTTCTTTGCTTCTTTCTCTGATGTAATCATTATTCTGCCCAAATATGCAGCCAGACCTCGTCTGTGAGTGGCAGTGCTGCTACCATGTTGTCTCTATAGAGATCCATGCAGTTCAAAGGCCTGTGAATGCAGCGACTGCCATTAGGAACACCAGTCCATTATTTTCCCATCCTCCCATCCGTCGCCTTTTGTTAGACAGTTCCCATTGCCTTCATGTAGCATAAAGGAGATTACATCATGGCTAACATTTTAATTAAGATTGATCAGATTCATCTATTTGAGATTTATTTTAAATCAGACTCCTTTAGGAATTTGTCTTATTGAAAAAGAGTGCAATATCTCATAATTGTGTCTCTTGTAAAAACATGTTGAAATTGCTAGAATATAGAAATTTCTATTTATTTTACTAAACAGAAAAACTAAAAATCCTGAATGATTCTCGTCTCAGGAGTTCATTCTGACCCTCCGGAAATAATCACTGACATGAAAACAAGACTAATCGCGCTTAATACAAGAGCAAGGAGAGCTGTGTTATTGTGTATATCACTTATACAGACAGTTAATTAAGAACAAGGATAAATGTCCTGTACTGTGTGTGTTAGTCACAGTAGAGATCCTGAACTCTGAGCATTTAGAAGGGGGGATTGTTTGGGTGGGGGGCAGTTAATCGTGATAGTTGAGGAAATGTGCTTTTAATTGTCTCATTTCAGCTTGTTAATGCGCTCTGGTTTCAGAGCCCAGAGGCATCCGATTAATTATGTTGTTGTTGGACCATGGTCTGGCATAGTTCATGCACATGGAGCTTGCCAAGGTTTTTCAGAAAAATACTGAAAAGCGTACTTCGTAAAATAAATGTCTTTTATTGATCACAATTACTTTAAACAAGAACTCCATACTTCATATTTGTAGATACGTGGCATGCTAATACCAATGTTGAGCAAATCCTCTGCTTGGAAAAAAGTCCCTGGGCAAAACCCCACATGTAGCAGAAGCCCCTTGATGGAAAAATCTTCTGATTAGGCAAAAACCCAATGTTGGTTGGAATATTCTGGTTTCACAAAAACCTCTGATTAGGAAATGCTCCTTGTTGGCCAGGATCCCCTGGTTGGATTTATTCTTAGATTGGGCAGCAGATTTTTGTTGGACAAAGCTTATGTTTGAGCAAAGCCCTTGGTTAGGGCAAATCCCTATGTTAGGCACAAACACATAATTAAGCCAAAGCTCCTGATTGTGCAACAATTCTTATAGAATTTTCTAGTTATGTTTTTGCCGTGTGTGTATGTGTGTGTGTGTGTGTGTGTGTGTGTGTGTGTGTGTATATGTATGTATGTATGTATGTGTATGTGTGTGTATATGTATATGTATATATATATATATATATATATATATATATATATATATATATATATATATATATATATATATATATATATATATATATATATATATTTATATTTATTAATGTGTGTGTGTGTGTGTGTGTGTGTATATATGCAGGCTTGCATGAACACACACACACATTATTTTTATATATATATATATACTGTGTGTGTGTGTGTGTGTGTGTGTGTGTGTGTATGGCATGATCTCTGTTCCAATGCAGGAAGGGTTATTCTTTTATAGGCTGGTACATTTTCACGCCTATACCCAATGAAATTTAGCTACCACTGTGTATCTTCATTTATTCATCTACCCTGATCAGGTAACACTGGGCACAATGGACATCAGGTGCCATGCACACCCCCATTCATACCTAGGGGCAATTTAGAGTCACCAGTCCATCTACACTAATGTTTTTGGGAGGTTTGCCTAAAAGAGGCTTATTCGGAGAGCCTGGAGCTATGAGGCAGTAACACTGCCCACTGCGCCACCATGCCATCCCTGGTGTAAATATGCATCACATATTTTTGGCATTTGAAAGCACATTGCTACGCCACCTGTTATCTCTCCTGTGTGCATATCTGTTCCAAGTATGCAGGCAGAATCATTCACATGGTGTCCCTGTGGAATGTATCATTTAGCCTACAGTCATAGCTCTCCGTGTACTCTGAAGATGCCTCGCAGACCCCCATCTGCTGATACAAGCATGTTGTTTACCGATGGGGATCTGGTTCCACACAGCCACCCGTGACACATGGATGAAGAGATACACATACAGATGCAGCAAAATTTGAACAATAAAAAGATGTAGTAGTAGTAGTAGTAGTAGTAAAATGTGAAAGGGCAGTAGCAGTGGGGGAGATACAGACATAAGATACATGGCTGGATAAAAGATAGGGTAAACAAAGAGATGGATGGTTAAGCAGTGATGGATGTTGGCTTGAAAGAATAGTGAGGTGCTCAAAATAAGACATGGTAAAAGTGATTGATGGATGTGGTTATAGCAGTGAAGTTGTCAAATACATTGAGGCTGGAGCACGTATCTGTGACCAGTAAAGGTAGAACTGTATTTCACAAATGGATAGTAATGATGAAACATGGCCACATGTGATGCATGGTCAGATACAATACCTTGGCAAATACCTTGGTCAGTGCATATACATTTGAATGGCAATGGGCTAGACTAGTCAGTGGCACTTTAACGAGTTTAATTGGTAATGTGGATTATATTTTCTAATAAAGGATAAGGCATTAATGACAAACTCGTGCAATTATCAATTTGAGAAATGCATTACATTTGTCCAAAAGAGCATTTCCTATACGTGTTGTGAACAGTAAAATAACCTCATTCAGAAGATTTAAAAGCAAATGTAAGAAAACATGTGGTGTGCTGAATGAATACTGATTGTGCCGCACACACTGAATATTTGAGCGAGTCAAATCCAACTGAAAGCTAAAATAAATGCAACTGTGACATTGCTAACATTGCCAGTGGGACACTAAAGGTCAAAAACGTATAATTATTAGAGTGTGGAGTGCACAAAAGAAAACATCAGAAAAAAAAAAGATTCACCCATTCAGGGTGAATTCTCCAACCTTGTGCACAGTGTTCCTGGGACTGGCTTTGTATCACCATGACCCTGAGCAGGATGGAGTGCTTACTGAAGATAAATGAATGAATGAAATTCCCAACAGCCTTAAAATGTCAAAAGGAAAAACGGAAACAGTAAACACAAAATGTTCCCATTTTATAGGATGTAGATTAAGTTATTCTCTCCTAATACTTCCCTTTATTTATTTTTTCTCTCTCTGATGCATTCATTCCAGTTTTCCGGTCCAATTGATGATGTGCACATGTACTTTACATTTTTTGTCTTTCTCTTTTCACTCCTGTTTCTAATTTTTCCTATTTTTAATGAACTTTTTTTCTTTCCTTCCTTTATTTCCTTTCTCTATTAGGAATGGCTTTAAAAGTCCACAAATGTAAGAATAAATACTATATCCAATGTACTAAAGTCAAAATAGAAGCCCATACTGTGTTTTTTCACCCCGGAAAAGCTAGATCTTTTAATCTCAAAATTATTTCCAAGTGTACAAAGACGGTATGCTGTATTCAATAATGTGACACACTCGTTACACTGAGGTACCGTGAATCACCTGATTGTGCGCTGGAGTGAATGCTGTGAGCCAGTTTTCATTATAAAAACAGAATTGATTTTACCACCTCAAGGTGAAAGTTCCCCAAGGGTCAGCGCTGGGTCTACTCTTGTTCTCGCTATATTCTAAATCACAGGATCCAAGTGTATTTTCTACCTTTGCTATTCTGTTGACACACAACTTAAACTCTCATTTCCTCAGTGTACCTCTCCCCTCCTCGTTCTCTGAAGATAACCAAATGCTTTTCTGACATTGCAGCCTCTTAAAGCCAACTATGACAAATCAGATCTGTTCTACCTTTCTGCACAGTGAGAATTAGCTATTTATACTAACCAGTTATGTGATTAATTCAATTATTGTCACATTAAGGCTAAAAGAGCATTTTAGAGTGTTGAAGCATTTCTCTGCCTCCTTGTCTCAAAGCAAGAACATTTGGAATAACAGAAATGGTAAAAATTCTCTGCAACAAAATGAAGTACACCGATCAGGCATAACATTATGACCGGTGAAGTGAAGAAGACTGATGATCTCCTCATCATGGCACCTGTTAGTGGGTGGGATATATTAGGCAGCAAGTGAACATTTTGTCCTCAAAGTTGATGTGTTAGAAGCAGGAAAAATAGACAAGCGTAAGGATTTGAGTGAGTTTGGCAAAGGACCAAATTTTGATGGCTAGACCACTGGATCAGAACATCTCCAAAACTGCAGCTCTTGTGGGGTGTTCCCGGTCTGCAGTGGTCAGTATCTATCAAAAGTGGTCCAAGGAAGGAACAGTAGTGAAGCGGTGAGAGGGCCCGTGTGGTCCGAGCCAACAGACGAGCTACTGTTGGTCAAATTGCTGAAGAAGTTAATGCTGGTTCTGATAGAAAGGTGTCAGAATACACAGTGCATGACAGGTCAGGGCTGTTTGTGGTCATAATGTTATGCCTGATCGGTGTAGTTATTTGCCACTGAGGTAGTCTACCTTTTTGTTATGCTTTTTTTCTTGAAAAGTGCAGTTACAACAAAGTTATACAAAGGTAATTCTTGTCTATTTATTTGCCCTCTTTAACAGCACATTATATTCATGTTTCTAGGTTTAAAACATTGGAGGAAATGATTGCAGTATATTATTATCAGAGTTACAGGAAGTAGTTATAGAACGTTGGTGTATTCTTGTCTGTCTCTAATAGTCATTTATTCTATTGCATTAAGTTAAATCAATAAAAAAATCCATCCATCTGTAGATCATTGTATATTCATTGGCTGTAGGCAGCACTGCTGCGCCACCTGTTTCATTTTCCGTCTTCTAGATGCTTGCAGCAAATACCGGCTGTGCATATGCTGCCTAAACCGTTTCATGTTTTCCAACTGGGAATGCTCTATTTTATCCCATTACAGTCCGATCCATTACTGCGAAGCACAGACACACTGCTCCACTTCAATCTAATGAGTACCTTTTCTGCAAGCCATTTGTGCATGATGGAGTTGAGTAGGAGTGCAGCGCAGGTGTGATCCGTCTTCATGCCGCATTATACAGTCGGGTGTCTCTTCTCAGCCATGTTGATCAGTCATTTGTGAAGTTGATCAGTGAGCAACGCTAAAATGTCGATAAGCATTAGCACATGAAACTGTAAGCTGGAGAGATTTATTTGCGTATTGACCACACTACTTACACTAATATTTCTGATCTTTATCTCATTCAGGTACAGATTTTCATTCCATCATTCTAATTTTTATTTTTCCGTTGTTTCCTGGCACACCTTACTCGAAACCTGTTCACGATTTGCTGACGCGCATAGATTTCTGTTGCTTCATGAATTAATGATGATGTATTCCAACTAAACAAATTAGATTTAGTTATTCATGTATGTGTTAAGTGGCAGGCCAACCCTGTACATATCTATTAGCAATGTTAATCCCTTGTGGCCTTCAGTGGAAGGGTAAAAGACAGAGGGAAATGCGACAGATATGTTGTCACTGAGTTCAGGTAAGAGATTCACTATGAGGTAATAGGAGAAAAGGACCGGAGCAGCTAGGAAGCTCATGGTCTGGTATAAATCACTGCAAATGAATTGATGCTGCTGGGTAGGGATGCTGCGTGCTTCTTCCGGAAATGCATTCGAATAAAATTAATAGAACTGGTGATTGTTGTGACCGCCTCTGAGTTCCATCTGAGACAGGAAATCATTTCTCTTCCGCATTTTTGAATAACAAAATACATTCAAAGATTGTTCAGTCTGTTATTCATCAGTAATTCGAATGAAAGTTTAGATTGTGTTCTGATATGTTATCATTTCTTTAGTATGAACTAATTTCTAGGAACTTGTCCACATGAATGTACAATTATTGTATGGATATAGTTATTTAATGGAAGGAGACACAAGTGTCAGTGCTTTATAATAGTCAGGATATTGTCAATTACATGGAAATCTTCATCCTATCTGTCTGTCTGTCTGTCTGCCTGCCTGCCTGCCTGCTGATCTGTCTGTCTGTCTGCCTGCCTGCCTGCTGGTCTGTCTGTCTGCCTGCCTGCCTGCTGATCTGTCTGTCTGCCTGCCTGCCTCCCTGCTGATCTGTCTGTCTGTCTGTCTGTCTGCCTGCTGATCTGTCTGTCTGTCTGCCTGCCTGCCTGCCTGCTGATCTGTCTGTCTGTCTGCCTGCCTGCCTGCCTGCTGATCTGTCTGTTTGCTTGCCTGCTGATCTGTCTGTCTGCCTGCCTGCCTGCCTGCTGATCTGTCTGTCTGTCTATCTGCCTGCCTGCTGATCTGTCTGTCTGTCTGTCTGCCTGCCTGCCTGCTGGTCTGTCTGCCTGCCTGCTGGTCTGTCTGCCTGCCTGCTGATCTGTCTGTCTGTCTGCCTGCCTGCCTGCTGATCTGTCTGTCTGCCTGCCTGCCTGCTGGTCTGCCCGCCTGCCTGCCTGCTGATCTGTCTGTCTGTCTTCCTGCCTGCCTGCTGATCTGTCTGCCTGCCTGCCTGCTGGTCTGTCTGTCTGTCTGCCTGCTGATCTGTCTGTCTGCCTGCCTGCTGGTCTGTCTGTCTGTCTGTCTGCCTGCTGATCTGTCTGTCTGCCTGCCTGCTGGTCTGTCTGTCTGTCTGTCTGTCTGTCTGTCTATCTATCTATCTATCTATCTATCTATCTATCTATCTATCTATCTATCTATCTATCTATCTATCTATCTATCTATCCCTGTCTGTCCCTTCACAGTCTACTTGTTTGTGTTGCACACTCAGTTATTGTAACTGATGACAAGACTTATTATAATTCAAACATTCATTCATAATCAAAAAAAAAAACTCTGGTTGCTGAAATGTGCTGTGAAATTTAAAACAAAATGCGCTGTTCATAAATTGCCTGAATGATTAATAAACAATCTTAATTGATGTTAATAGTAAACAAAACATGATTACCATTACCCATAATCAAGCTGAATTGCTTTAATGGAACAAATGAAACCATTAAACTAGCCCTGCCGTTTAAGAGGACTGATATAGGGCACTTACACAAACACAGACACACATAACCACTGTTTTGTTTAGTTTTTTTTCCAACATAGTCTTAATATTAATTTCTCTACATTATGTCATTTCTTTTTGTCTGTATAGACAGCTATTTCTCTCTTTGCCTGTCACAGTATGACCGCAGGCAAACCGCATGGCCTATCCTGTCTATTACTTTTTATATTGCTGTAGTGTTTGTCAGTGAGTGCTTTAACACAACGTCCTGCTCGATCTATCGTCCTCCCTGACCTCTGACCCTCACCCCTAAAAAGGTCGGCTGTTTCCCTGTAGAGGATGAGCCTTAAGAGGTTTTCCTCCCAGACACCTATCGATCTGAGACACATTCATCATGGGACATTCCCTCTTCCGATGTTAAACCAATTATATGCTTTTTTTATTATATGGGAAGAGCAGCTGTTCAGGGTGTTTGACAGATACATGGTGGAAGTGTGGTGAGGAGAACAAGAAAAAATAAAAGATCCAATGAAAGCAGAGGTCATATTAATGTGTGTTCAGAGATAATAACACATTATAAGCGAATCTTCTACACCATGGTTACAGCCCAACTAATGCAATTGCACATACTGAAAGGCCTGTGAGCCCTGCGGAGCTGTGATAATACCCTCATCTTTAAGAAACAAGAAAAGAAGAAAGAAAAACCCACCCACCTTTCTAAGCACCCTTAATGACCACATGCAGCAACTGCAACACAACATTAAACCTAATGACCATAAGTCATTTCAGGGGATTTCTGCATGTAAAATGAAATCATAATGCAGTGCTCTCTGTGCTTTAAAGATGCATCAGTCAAGATTAGTCAAGAGCAGAGCTCACAAGACTAAAAAACTCCTGTACACAAAACACGCCTCCAGAATGTTCGGTTGCCAGTAGATACAGGGTTGTCAAGGTCATGGTTTTTTACACTAAATTGGGCTAGTTTGGAATCAAGGGTGTGGCTGGAAACAACAAGACCACGGGAGGTTTTTATTATTTTTTTTTAGAAGGGAGTCTACTTTAAAAATAGTCACTAGCTGTCAAGATCAGTTATGGTGAACAATGGGAACATGTAAGTGTATCTATGATGTCCAGAAAACATTCTGCTGTAAGATATTTTGCTGCGAATGAGAGAGAGAAAAGCGAGACTATTTTCGCCATGGTTTGCACTTCCCCTCTCCCGGACTTAGCAATATGTCTTTTGCTAATATGTCCCAAATTTTTGGTGCAGCATTCAGATAGTTTTGTGTACTTCTGGAGATGTATTTATGCTGGATTTTTACCTGGCAACCCCCGGGTTTAATTCAACAGTATTCAACATTTCCAATGACTTTCAATGATATACAGTACATGTTATGATTTAATGTACCACATTAGGGAAAAATCCTGAGCCGGCTTTATGCTTGGTAGGACACCCTAACAGCGGCTATCGCTTGTATAATCTCACTAGAACACATCTGGTGTTGATTTGCTAACAACACATCAGTTTGAAATAAGTTTTATAGATGATGTTTGATGTTAGTAGATTTTTTATGATTATTTAAAGAGAAGCGGAAACAAATAAAACCCACATTTAACATGGATGAGCGAGTTTGGTGTGGAGGAACTTG
Organism: Hemibagrus guttatus; assembly: GCA_033459395.1. Lineage (NCBI taxonomy): Eukaryota > Metazoa > Chordata > Actinopteri > Siluriformes > Bagridae > Hemibagrus > Hemibagrus guttatus. The sequence goes on along the minus strand of JAUCMX010000015.1, from coordinate 1,529,491 downwards.
ATTGGCCTGCACAGAGTCCTGACCTCAACCCCATAGAACACCTTTGGGATGAATTAGAGCGGAGACTGCGAGCCAGGCCTTCTCATCCAACATCAGTGCCTGACCTCACAAGTGCTTCTAGAGGAACGGTCAAAAATTCCCATAAACACACTGCTAAACCTTGTGGAAAGCCTTCCCAGAAGAGTCGAAGCTGTTATAGCTGCAAAGGGTGGGACAACTCCATATTACATTCATGTGCATGTAAAGGCAGACGTCCCAAAACTTTTGGCAATATAGTGTATTATTAGTGATATTTTTTATTAATTACACTTCATATATATACAATTCATTTTTAAAGAATCTATGTAAACAGCTTCTGAAAACAATGTGGATGGACGAGGATCATACGGCTCAGTGTGTGGCCCTTCAGCAAAATTATATCAAGGTTATTTCTTTGGTTTCATTCCTTTCTTTAGTTTCAATCAATTTTCTTTGCCAGTAGCATCACTAGAATCCGAGGTATTATGAGATTTGTGGTATCTCCTGCTGTAAGAGTGAATCTCGGCGCATTTACTGTATCCCTGCTTGAGCACATCACAAGACTGCTACTGGTTTTTGTGGAGGGGTCATTTTTAGGATTATAGCATCCTCCTTTCATGTGCTTACTTAAGCTCGATTGAGGCCCTTGTCAGAAAACTACTTTCCCTGCTGCAGATCTTTTGAAGTGGTAATGCAGGCAGGAGCGATCTCTCTCTCTCTCTCTCTCTCTCTCTCTCTCTCTCTCTCTCTCTCTCTCTCTCTCTCTCTCCTGTTAAATTGCCCGGCTTGTCAATCTCACATTTCTCACTGAACTCCTTGCCTTCCTGATAATAAGCCTTCAAAATACTATGAAGCAGATATGGCTAATAAGAACATGGTTTGTGTTTTCATCCAGTAGCGGGTGACCAAATCAAAGAATACTGATGAAAATGGCTGGCTCATATCTAGAAGGTAGGGTTTACTCCACAAGCTAAAGGCACCTATAAATATTCAGGTATATGAAGATGTGGCACTGGTGGTGAGCCAGGCAAGTACTTTTTATTCCAAAAGAACCTAAGGGAAGCACTATTAATGAAAACGAAATAGGAAATGTTGAACTGAGAGGTGGTGGCTTGGTGGTTTGAAAGGTCCTAAGCTTTAATATGTCTTATGTGAAAGGTGTGACAGAATTTGCTATCTCCAGAAAAGTGCATTGCCCAGTTCCAGCTCTAGAATTGATCCAAAATCGAACTGAAACATCAACAGTGGTCAGACCGCATGTTTTCTACAGCAAATCTACTGCAGTGTCCCTGAGCAACAGGAAGCCAATAAGGCATTTAATTGATAAGTTGATGTGAAAGTCTCATCGGTGCTGATGGCCATTTAAAGCTTTCCAGCTGAAGAAGCCAACTGCTTGTTCCATGTAGCTGATATATTTATCCAGAGTCTGTTAGAACGTACACAACAAATTTACATGGTACACATGGCACATTAATGGGGCATTAGAGTGGATTATACCGTATAGCTAAACTATGTTATATTTACATTTCTGGAATTTAGCAGACACGCTTATCCAGAGCAACTTATAATATATCTTATTTTATACATCTGAACAGTTGAGGATTAAGGGCCTTGCTCAGGGGCCCAGCAGTGGCAGCTTGGTGGACCTGGGATTCAAACTCACAACTTTCTGATCAGTAGGCCAACACCTTAACCACTAAGCTACCATATCCCCCTTTTATATAAATAGTAATACTTTCTAACTCCACTTATTACTGTGATTTGTTGTATGGAAGCAACACTAATTTGGCAGAGAATGAAATTGTATTTCTTTCATTTTCTTCCATTTGCCTAACTGACAAAAATAGTAAGAATAATAAGAATTAGTAAAACTGTAATATAATGAAATGATGAGTAAAACTATAATAAAATGAAACTACGATATAATACACCGATCAGGTATAACACTGTGAGCAGTGAGAGGTGACGTGAATAAGACTGATGATCTCCTCATCATGGCACCTGTTAGTGGGTGGGATATATTAGGCAGCAAGTGAACATTTTGTCCTCAAAGTTGATGTGTTAGAAGCAGGAAAAATGGACAAGCGTAAGGATTTGAGAGAGTTTGACGAAGGGACAAATTGTGATGGCTAGACCACTGGATCAGAACATCTCCAAAACTGCAGCTCTTGTGGGGTGTTCCCGGTCTGCAGTGGTCAGTATCTATCAAAAGTGGTCCAAGGAAGGAACAGTGGTGAACCGGAGACAGGGTCATGGGCGGTCAAGGCTCACTGACGCACGTGGGGATCGAAGGCTAGCCCGTGTGATCCGATCCAACAGACGAGCTACTGTTGCTCAAATTGCTGAAGAAGTTAATGCTGGTTCTGATAGAAAGGTGTCAGAATACACAGTGCATGACGGGTCAGGGCTGACTTGCCAGCAAAAGGGGGACCAACACAATATTAGGCAGGTGGTCATAATGTTATGCCTGATCGGTGTATATCAGCTAATGGAACAGTAGGAAAATCTAAGAAACCAAGTAAACAACAATTAATCCATGCGTATCTGTGATGGGCATGAGTCAGGGATTAAATTGATTAAGGAAGTATAACAGAACAGTTCCATGTCCTTCCTGGGGGCCCACAATGTGCAGAATAGTAACATTTCTTCTTCTTCATCTTATTATTATTATTATTATTATTATTATTATTATTATTATTATTATTATTATTATTATTATTATTATTGAGCCTCCTGATGGTCCAGTGTCAGGATCCTCAATTCCCAGGCAGGGAGCTAACCCAGCCATTAAAGAGTTAACTCTCAGTGCCGGCCCCAAGCCTGGATAAAATGGGAGGTTGTGTCAGGAAGGGCATCCGGCTAAAAAAACTGTTCCTTTAATCAAATATGCGTACCAGATGATCCGCTGTGGCGACCATGTTGCCGAAAGAACAACAACCACCATATTTCTTCTTCTTCTTCTTCTTCTTCTTCTTCTTCTTCTTCTCATATATAATATTAATCTAAAATCGTCAATATGATTCAAATATGCTTTTCTTTTTCAGCTTTAAATACTTCTAAAATGAATCTAGGCAATATAATTTAATATTCCTTCATTAAGTAATAATATCAGAATACTAACTCATCTTAAATATATCTCTTATTGCATATTATTATATGATTTGATGATCCCTGGCAAAGATGATACAGCTGCCTTTAAACTAGCAAAATAAACTGACAGTAAATTAAAGCCTTTGAATTAGAAAATGAACATTAGATGAATATATGCATTTATTTTAAAATGAAATCTTGGTGCCATATGGCAGTATGAAATTGGGTTATATTTATTACTATTATTATTATTGAATACATTATCATTATTATCACTACAGACTGTTTTACATTTTGTATTCCTCTGTGTGTCTGTGATAGCACCCCTCTGTTTGGAGGACATCTTTGTTATATAAATGTACATGGTTTTGGGGTTATTAAAGCCACCTAAAAGCGAGTACAAGGACATAAATGAAATGAAGAGAAGGAGGAAAAAAACACATAAAAGAACACTGTAAACAAAGAACAAAAGTCGATCAGAAGAACATTGTAAACAAAAGCTAAACTTAAAAATAGAGAAAACTGAAAAAAATATATTTTGCACATATAGAGGCAAAAGAGGAATGAATACACAGGGGAGAATATTTTAAGAGGCAAAAAAAGAGTAGAAACTAGTAGTGAAGCACTTTGATGCAAGTTGTATATCACCTTTATTCTTTAGTGAATCACTGACAGCTCTCTCTCTCTCTCTCTCTCTCTCTCTCTCTCTCTCTCTCTCTCTCTAATTTAATGCCTCATCATTGGTCTCATTTGCAAAGCTGCACGGCAATGTGTCCTCTAACTGAAATGCCAATTACACAGACACTCCAGATAAATTCTTATTGTGGCTCAGCCATAAACTTCAATTTAACCACGTAAATTGATGAGCAGATCTGTCACACCCTCTCCCTCCCTCCGCCACTATCCCACACTCCTTTCTCATTCCTTCAGCTCAGGATGGATGGGGAGATAATGGTGTAATCTAGGAAACTAATATGCATGCTCTGTTGAATGATGATTTATCAGATGTCTGGAATTTTATCCAAAGGTTTATGTATCCTTTATAAGTTACTTCTTGACACGGAAAGTCGGCGCATTAGTAAATTAGTAATGTGGAAGATAGCTTTATTTTGTGTATGGTGTGTATATGGTGCCATCTTTGCCATGTTTGCTGGTGTTTATGCGAGAATTATGGCAGAAATCTGAACAGGCCATTGTTTCCCTTTGGGTATGGAGTATAGATATTAAGTTCATTTACATAATTTGTTGTTATTGACAAAGTGCCTCAAAGCTTGCAACCTGTGCTCCAATCCTGTGTGCCTCAAAGCTGACAAAGAAAATCCCATTCTGGCTTCACACCTCTCGGTTTCATAGCATAATGCAATATAAACGGAACTCGGAGCACTTCTGGGCCCAGCGGTTCAGTGGCCCTCATGAAAATAACTGAAGAACACTGTCTGCATTTGCATTTTAATAATGATCTGAAGGTTTGATTAGTTTCCATTTGTGACTCTGACAGGTTAATTGAAAAAGCTTTGAGCGGCTCTGGCTCTACCTTGTCGTCTGACGACCCGATTGGGGAATGATATATGAACACTTCGTTCCGTGTCACGTAACACACTCAATGACCAAAAAAAGAGTTCTTGATGATGATTCTGCTGCCTAATGACACCATCACCCCTGTCTACACCTATGTAGCCTTAACTTTCAAATTTAGACGTGCTCCCTGATAGAGAATTCCTCCCAGAATTGAATCTGCTTGCTTGGCCAGTGATTCACCGCGGCGATTTAATATAAATGACGTGACTGAGACAGGTGGAGGAGGAGCTCACCGTGTCACTGCAGTAAGTAGTATCCGAGGCAGGGCACTTCATGAAAACAAATGCGTATGCGTCCTCTGGCATATATACTCCCACGATGTTGAGTAATGGAAAAGGTTACCTTGGCTTGTTGATGTCAGAATCATTCAGTAATGCATCGCTCTGGCGAAGAACTATCTCTGCTCCTTAGATATACAGAGTAGATGGAGAAGTGGAGCAAATAAAGCAGTGCATTTAATCATTCTGATGGTGTGAATGAGAAATACAGTAGTGTGTGTCACCATGATTGCACCTTTTGGTTTCATGTTAACAGCAATATCTATGCCATCTCCGCATGTGCACAGAAAGTCTTTCACATTACTTGGATATGAGGAGTGTGTGCTCAATTTATAATTGCCTTTTCTCAATATTACTGGCAGTAGATTGGTTTCAAATTGGTGGAGTGGCTATTCATTCCAATAAAGAGGAAAACCAACTGAGTGACTTTGCATACTGAGGAAAACAAATTCTGTTTATGAGTACAGAAATTGGCCGTGGAGTGAGGGAGGGTGGGTGGGTCGGTGGGGGTTCGATTTTTGTTTCCCTTTTTTTCATTTGTGGGTTTAATGCAGAATGCATATTGAGTGTAGACCGTTAAATTACAGCAGTCTTTCCTCCACCTATTCCCCCATGTGCTTGCAGACTATTGATAAGGAGATGCAGATAAGTGAATCATGGTGGAAAACAAAGCAAAGAACAATCAGTATCCTTTTTCTATTGGCTTTTTTTATTGGGCCAAATATAAAAAAGAAACTTTTCTCTCACATCCTGTGCGTAACTTCGAATAATTTTCAATTGGCAAGCAAGCTGTCAGCTGTACATTAAATTGCCTTTCTATTTGTGTGCAAAAACCAAGGGAGGAAAGCAATCGTGCAGAATAGTATTGGAGATTAAACAATTTTTCCCATCACAGCTTTTCTATATGCGTAAGCAAGTTTGCTGTCATTTCAAACTTTTGTACTTCACTCGGATGTGAGAGGTCAGAATTGCTCTCAGTCTTTATTACTTGCTTTTCGATCCTGCGGTATTGTTTTAATTGCGTTATTGTCAGATTCTCCACTACATTATTTCATTCTCTCCGTTTATTCCTATTTTTAGATGTTGGAAAATGTCAGTGTAAGCAGTCTGCCGGGTTGTAATACACATACAGTTTGCTAATGTACTATTTTTAGTGGTGAAGATTTGAAGGAGCCTGGATTTCGTTCTACTTTTAATGATTTTACAACTGTAACTCATTTCGGGTATTTGTATAGTTGCTTTAATAACATAATTTACATAAGATTGAAATACTTCATTATCATATGCACAAGCTTCTTTGTACAACATCATTCTTAGCTTGTACAGTATGTTCTCAGAGATTGTGCAAATTATGTATTAGATATTAGTCAAATATTTATGTATGGCTACCTTTGACTACTATGTTGGAACAAAATGTTATTTCTTCAGGATCATGGTGCAACACATACACAACACTACATAAAGTACAACACCCATTACGGTGGGTTATAACAGGACAGTGCAAGCTTACTAGACAGGACAACGGCACAATACTTAATGAATTTTTGTTAGCAAAAGAAAGCTTTCTTTAGCAGTATAATAGCTCGATGAGTAGAAAACACTTCCTGAGATAATGATCTAATTTTAATGTGCAGGTGTGTAGTGAGGGTTTTGTGATTTATACTGACAGTATTATTGTCTCTTTTTCCAATCTATTTACTTTAAAAACCAAAAACATGCCATACCATCAATTAAGCTCGTATTTCATCCATGAGTCTCCAGCTTTCGCAAATGAACAGCAGAAATGGGTGAGGGTAATGTTTATTCTCATTGTTTAAGCAGAAATTCGAAGAAAACATGTTTAATATGCATCTGAGATACTGACATGTCAAAGTGACCTCTTTAGAAAGGACCCGTTTTCTTACATCGCATAAAGAGGGCTCTTTATATACATCCTCTCTCTCTCTCTCTCTCTCTCTCTCTCTCTCTCTCTCTCTCTCTCTCTCTCTCTCTCTGTCTCTCTCTCTCTCTGTCTCAAATTTCCAGTCTAGAGATGAAAACATTTCAGATAAAAAGGTTTTTCATTGATGTGAGATTGGGCAGTATTATCATTCCAAACGGTAGGATGAGGTAAGGGAATGGTATTTAGCTCTGATGGTGTGAACTGAATAACAATAGCCCTCTTAAGAGCATCCTCTAGATCAGAGCTTTCAAAGTTTTCAGCCCCTGACCCTTTTTGATATAAATATAAATCTCGAATCCTGCCATCCCTTTTTTGAACAAAGCACTAATTTGATTCACCACCCATAAAAAAAATTCCAAGTTAAAGTTTAACAGTTGGAGTTTCCCCTCATATTTTATGCAGTCAAGGGCATATGCTTAAATGTTAACCCATGGTCTGTGTAAGTCTATGCTTTCAGGGTAGCACATTAAAGGATATTTACTGTATTGTCTGTGCTTACAAGCTTAAAGTTGAAATCCTGAAAGCCAGTATGGTCAGAGCCTTTCTTCCTAGATCTGAACGGATAATGTACATGATATTTTCTCTACCAAATTTGCCGGCTTGTGTACCTTTTGTCAAACGATCATCTGTATTAAAGCATGAAAATGCAAAAAGGACTGTGTTAATGATCATGCAGCTATTTTGGCTGTTTGTTTCTTAATGTGCGTGCTTGTGTAGCAAATGTTTTTTTTTTGTCTTCTTCAAGAACCATTGAGACTTTTTGATATTGATATAATACACCGATCAGGTATAACACTGTGAGCAGTGAGAGGTGAAGTGAATAACACTGATGATCTCCTCATCATGGCACCTGTTAGTGGGTGGGATATATTAGGCAGCAAGTGAACATTTTGTCCTCAAAGTTGATGTGTTAGAAGCAGGAAAAATGGACAAGCGTAAGGATTTGAGCGAGTCTGACGAAGGGCCAAGCCGGTGGAGGCCGTGTCCTGCTTTGGGCAATGTTCTGCTGGGAAACCTTGGGTCCTGCCGTCCATGTGGATGTTACTGTGACACGTAGCACCTACCTAAGCATTGTTGCAGACCATGTACACCCTTTCATGGAAACTGTATTCCCTGATGGCTGTGGCCTCTTTCAGCAGGATACTGCGCCATGCCACAAAGCAGAAATGGTTCAGGAATGGTTTGATGAGCACAACAGCCAGTTTGAGGTGTTGACTTGGCCTCCAAATTCCCCAGATCTCAGTCCAATCCAGCATCTGTGGGATGTGCTGGACAAACAAGTCCGATCCATGGAGTCTCCACCTCACAACTTACAGGACTTAAAGGATCTGCTGCTAACATCTTGGTGCCACAGCATGCCTTCAGGGATCTAGTGGAGTCCAAGCCTTGACGGGTCAGTGCTGTTTTGGCAGCAAAAGGGGGACCGACACAATATTAGGCAGGTGGTCATAATGTTATGCCTGATACAGTCAGGTTCATAAGTATTTATCCTTTGTACATGTCCACAATGGATATGAAAAGAAACAACTTTATCAGTCTGATTAATTTGTTGACCATAAGCATTAGTACAAGGAGTTTAACAAAATATTGTATTAACTGTTTAGCCTTTTTTAGATTTTCACAGGCTAAAAAGTAATTATAACAATTATACATAGAAGGATTATTTTATGTATTTTACACTCTCACTGCCAGGGCCAGGGTTCGATTCCTGGGTAGGGAACCAGCCTATCCACTAAAGGGTTAAATCTCAGCACCGGTCCCAAATGGGAAGGGCATCCAGCGTAAAACCTGTACCAAATCAAAAAATATGCGGATCGAATGATCCCCTGGGGCGACCCAGAACAGGGAGAAGCTGAAGAACAACAACAACAACAACAACAACAACGGATGCAAATCCTTTGCAGCTGCCTGGAGCTCATAGACCATCACCAAATACTGAGTTTCCACCACTGAGATGTTTAACCACTGCGTTTTTACAGAGCAAGCGCTCATATACATGTACATAAAGAAAGGAGAATGAAAGTACGAAAGAAAGAACGAAAGAAAGAAAGAATGAAAGAATGAAAGAAAGAATGAATGAAAGAAAGAAGAATGAAAGAAAGAAAGGAGAATGAATGAAAGAACGAAAGAAAGAAAGAACTAAAGAGAGAACAAATGAAAGAATGAATGAATGAAAGAAAGAATGAATAAAAGAAAGAAGAAAGAAAGAAGAACGAAAAGAAAATGAAAAAGAGAAGAATGAAAGAATGAAAGAAAATGAATGAATGAAAAAGAGAAGAATGAAAGAAAGAATGAAAGAAAATGAATGAATGAATGAAAGAAAGAGTGAAAGAAAGAAAGAAGAATGAATGAAAGAAAGAAGGAATGAAAGAAAGAAGGAATGAATGAAAGAAAGAATGAATAAAAGAAGAAAGAAAGAAAGAAAGAAGAACGAAAGAAAGAAGAATGAAAAGAAAGAATGAAAAAGAGAAGAATGAAAGAAAGAATGAAAGAAAATGAATGAATGAAAAAGAGAAGAATGAAAGAAAGAATGAAAGAAAATGAATGAATGAATGAATGAAAGAAAGAGTGAAAGAAAGAAAGAAGAATGAATGAAAGAATGAAAGAAAGAAGGAATGAAAGAAAGAAGGAATGAAAGAAAGAAAGAATGAAGAATGAAAGAAGAATGAAAGAGAAAGAAAGAATGAAAGAAAATATAAAGTGTATTGTTTGTCTAATGTAAGTATAAGTGTACAAATCCCTGTAAAAGAGAACTAGTAGTGTGTGTGTGTGTGTGTGTGTGTGTGTGTGTGTGTGTGTGTGTGTATCAGGTTGTGAGTACAGTGTGGTATGGCTTTGGTGAGGTCATGTGGCTGAAGGAAATCAGTAGTTAGCTCCTGTTAAAGTGATCACTTGTATACAGCTGAATTGTTTTCTTTTGTAAACGATTGAGGCAGATGGTTGTACTATTATTATTATTATTATTATTATTATTATTATTATTATTAGTTGTATTATTATCTGATCCATTATTATGTTTTTCCAATATGTGTGATTAATATCGTTCTTTGATTTCCAGTTTGTTTTTTTGCCGACGGTTAACACTGTGAGATAAACTGTGGTGCTTTTCTTCGTGATGTTGATTCCAGATGTTTCTCAGAGTAGACTGATGGAAGAGCGAAGGTAGGATTCAGGAGATGGAATAATTCCTCACTGATTTGTTTTTCAGAAGTGTGTGTACAGCTGTGCAGTCCCACACGGCATGTATGTAATCGTCTGGTTTATTCTGTGTGTACAAATGTTGCTCATTTTAAATATATTTTACACGGTGAATGACTTATGTAGGTCATGATTGCTAGTCATCTTTTTTTACATGCTAAAAAGCAATTGCAGGGATGGGTTTGGATATTATTTTACATATTTTAAGAGAGGACTTTAGTAGAAGATAAGATATGAGGAAGTACTGATACTAAGAGCTAATGTTTTTGCTAATGTTTTTATGATAGATTTGAATTCAAGGTGGGGGGCACGGGGAGCACGTCTGCCTCACACCTCCAGGGTTGGGGGTTCGATTCCCACCTCCGCCGTGTGTGTGTGGAGTTTGCATGTTCTCCCCGTGCCTCGGGGGTTTCCTCCGGGTTCTCCGGTTTCCTCCCCCGGTCCAAAGACATGCACTGTAGGTTGATTGGCATCTCTAAATTGTCTGGAGTGTGTGTGTGTGCCCTGCGATGAGTTGGCACTCCGTCCGGGGTGTATCCTGCCTTGATGCCCAATGATGCCTGAGATAGGCACAGGCTCCCCGTGACCCGAGAATAGATCGGATAAGCGGTAGACAATGAATGAATGAATTCAAGGAATATCATATATCTCAGTTAGATATGGGAAGGATATAAAGGTGCTGCTTTGGTAATGGTTTCTACCGTGTGGAGATTTTGGTATCTTTTGGTTTATGCCGTTATTAGAGTGTGTTTGATTAGTAAAAGTGTCAAGTTCATGATTTTGTAAAAAGATTTCCACCAAGCTGTCCGAGTCACAGCGATCGCTGTTTAAAAAAATGAGTGTGTGGTTTGGGACACGCCCATTTGTATGTCACTTGTGTTGTAGGTTGCACAGTAAGAATTTCAGAAATTACATGATCGAGTCTAGGAAGTGTAGTGACTAAATTTCTCATTTTAAAAAGATCATTTTTCATTGTGCGTGTTTTAGCGTGAGTGTTGGCATAAAATCTAAGCAGCTCACTCACTCCTATTTATGCAGACCAAAGTTTATTTTAGAAGGACAACAATCTAGAGTGCACAAAAGCACATCGGTCCAGGCCGAGGCCGGGTTTCATTTAACAACAGGCTTCGGTGACGAAGGAAAAGACGTAATCATCTAGCTTCCCATCTATCTCAATTACATGCTTTATGGTGTGCTGCAGTGAGTCTGTAGAGTGAAATTATTAATGTTGAATTCGCTTTCAAATTGTAAACATGTAGGAGTTAATAAGTATGTAGAAACATTATAATCTATTAAACATCATACACAGATATGTGTGTCCTGCATGCAGTGTTTTCATTTGCGTCACTCTAATAGACGAATAAATAAATAAATACTGAACAATTTTCCTGTTGTGTGAGTCATCACACACGTCTGTTCCAAGCACTGTCTCTTCTGTGATTTCATTGTTATTTTGTAATTTCAAGAGAGATCTATTTTGTAAAATATGAGGTATTATAGAGTATTCCGTACACAGAAAATAAGAGTCGTTATCGACTATTTTGTAAATGGATTTTGTCTCGGTGGAAGGAAGAGGAATACTTTCTAATGTGTTGTGACTTTGCCCTTGGCTTGCCCATGTAATCTCTGTCACATTGGCCCTCTCACCTACGCAGCTCAAATGACTCCTCCGGGACTTCCTGAGGACACAGAGCCGTGCTTTTGTGTGCTTTCCGTCCAAACAACACAGAAAAAGCAGTAATGATGGAGGACTGTCAGACCGTAAGCATTAAATGTCCTCAAGGGTTGAGCTGATTGAGCTTTCTCCGTCTTTCTCTCCGTCTCACTGTCTGTGCAGAATGGCATGATTTGTCTTCTAAATGTTCTTTCTAACAAAGCTTTTACCTCCATTACACATTCAGCAATCGGTCGAACTATTATCAGTGCTTGGGAGATTGAAGCATGCTGATGTCACATTACATATTACTAGTTAGAAAACATTTTATTTCGGGGCTTTAGTGATTATCCCAGGATCTTGTGACGGTTTACTATACAATCCACCAAATAAGCATATATTAAAACTTAGCTAATGCTTTTAATCAATGCTAATTAGGGAAATAATAAAGCTTACACATGGACAGCCTTATGTATAAAGCATTAATTATGCTCATATTTAAGCATTAATTCCGTCTGGTATTTAATCCCATGACTTGTACAATTAACACACACACACACACACAGACACACACACGCTATTGGTTCTCTTTTACAGGGATTTGTACGGTAGACAATGCACATAATAATAAAAAGGATAATAATGAGCAAATTGAAAAAAGAATATGTTGTAAGGTTTTTAATAAGGATAAGGATAAAGTGTTTTCCAAATTCTTTGTAACATAACAAGCTGCATTTTTTGGGGGGTTTAATTAACTTAAAGAAAAAGAGAAAAATAGCCCGAGGAGGAATATATATCGCTAAGAAGGTAAATGATAACAGGAACTTGTTTCATGGATATTTCACAATATTACATGGAAATCCATCAATTCATCTATACGTCAATTTTCTGACCCCTTTATCCTACAGAAGGTTGTGGACGGTTGTGCCATTCAGCCTACAGTGCGTGCTACTGAACAGGGGGAGTAAACTAGAGTACCCAGAGAAAACCATCAAACACGCAAACTCCACCCACATGGGGTGGAGTCAGGAATCAAACCCCTAGCACTGGAGGTGTGATGCCACTAAGCTACCGTGTCCCTCCCAAAACTCAGCACTGCCATACCCTTGAGAAAAGGCCCTCAGCACTTCCTGCTCCAGGGGTGCTGCATCATGCCTGACCCCGCCTGCGCTCTGACCGCAACCCTACAATGATGGGATACGCTAAGAAACAATTTCACTGTGCAGTAATGTATGTGTGACAAATAAAGGCTACTTAAATTCACAACCACGGGTTACACCGGGGTGGATGAAGTGTTTGTATTTGCAGCATACAAGCGTACAAATAAATAAAGACTTTAGGTATTTGTCTTTATGTATTATTTTGTACAGGCTTAATCCTGAAATAATATCTTTAAATTCTGAATTTCAAACAGTTTACACTACAGGATTGCGCCGAACTACCACTGCTAGGAATACAGTATGATCAACTGCTCAGCTCTGTGTATGGATTGTAACCTGTAAAAATTCTAAGTCACTTTGAATACAAAAAGTTTGCTAAGTGAATAATGACCCTTGAAACAAAAACACGTCACTTGTTTTCCCATGAACCCTGTTCTCATGGTTGGGATGGTTGTGTTAAGTGTTTGTACCTGCGGTTTCTCTGGAGATTGTGATTAGTTAAAAATGGAATCGATTGGAAGGAGAGAGAGTTGAATCCAGTGAAGGGCAGATAAATTTCACCTGTTCAAGAGCTGTTGGATCAATTCAACCTCCTGCTTCTCTAAAGGACATTTCCATCAATTACAGTTTCGAAAATCAGCCACATGCTCTTGCTGGATTGGAAGCTTATTAAAGAAATAGATTACTAAACTTTTCTCTACGAACCCAAAATGACACACCTTCATTTGCTCCAGCATTAGGCATGTATGATTGTGACAAATCGGTCTTGTAATAATGTGATTTACTGCCAATTGATTCTTTTAATACACAGTTAACATGCTCTGTAATTAAGCATGCTTTGTGACTATTTGATTACAGATTAGTGGCATTCCTACGTGTTTGATTAGCTATATTTCTAAATAAAAATGCTTCATTTGAATTCAGCAGATATACTGTGGAATATAGAGTTTAATTGTCAAGCTTAGTGATTAATTAATTGCAACTTAATATGTAATTAACTGTGCAGCCTTAGCGGCTAAAAACATTTTAAGGCTAAATGACGTATTTTATGTGAGGGGTGAAATTCTTTCACTTTTAACCATATGTGTGAAGAATATATCTCAGCACTGGCATTTGTGTCTACATGTGGGTGCAATTGAGAATAATTTAATATAGTGAGAAGAAATTTAAGCAACAGTTGCTTCTTGACGAAGGAATGACTTCTAGCTAAGTCAGTTTTCCCAATTAGGTTTGATCTAATGTCCATTGGAGCAGAAAATCACTCGGCATTAATGCCTGAATGTGACAAAACAATGCGTTTATTAATTTGTAAAACCTTCATAAGAATTCATCTTCCCTCCTTAGATTTACACCAACAACTGCAGGGAAAATACGAGACATTTTCTGTTATACATTATCACTTCTTTTCGTATAAAGAATGGCCACACACCTTCGAAGATCATTCACTGTAAAATGGTTTATTGTGTTGTCTGTAATGATGGCTACAATTTTTCCAATAGCTTTCCCTGTAGACAATCTGATCTATAAGAATAAACAGTCATTATTCAAAAGGAAGACGGTAGAACAGGATATAAGGGTCCATTGTTAAAATAACAGCATGCACCACAAGAAAAATATGCAAGCCATTTTTCAAGCATTCAGAACAAGTATACAACAGATGACGCTCTGTTAGAAAAAGAAATTGTGCAAAATTAATATAATCAGGCTGTAGTTATGCATGAAGCATGCAAATTCACCCATTTTGTTGCAATACGTTCGTGTGCTGGATTGCTAGAGAGAGAGAGAGAGAGAGAGAGAGAGAGAGGAAAAAAACCCCAAACCTGACTGGTGTTTAAAAGAAATTGAAAGAACATAAAAAAATAGGCAATATTTTATAATTATAATAATAGTAATAATAATAAACAGTAAATATGGTCTGCTACCAACTGTTCTATTCAACATTCAGCAAACACACACACACACACACACACACACACACACTAATACAGACCTTAGTGCAGCTCAGAAGCAATGATAAAAATGTTGCTTGACGATTGCTTTAATTAATGTCAAGGATTCATTAGGTCTTTGTGATAACAGTGTTACTGCTTGTGTCTCCAGATAAATCTTTTGTTTATTTCATGCTCCTGTGTACCGGTTCTGCACTACGAACTTACACACAATTAATTCGAGGAGGGTCTTTGTGTTGAAGTGGTTGCATATGCGTGCGGATCGCCGTTACTTCGTCAATGGGATACAGAGAAAGAGCACAGGTGATGCAGACACTTCAGAGCCATTAGCGCAGAGATGTTTTGAGTGTGGAATACATCTGCTCCTCTCTCACAAAGCCCGTAGACAGACCCTCAGACTGAATCAGCTTTTGTTTCTGAACAGGATCAGTTTTTTTTTTTTATTGTCAATGCCTGAAGCTATACCAGACTCTACCACCTGCAAACACTGTAACATACTGCCGATAAAATGCTTCTAATGCAGTGAACAATACCAGTACAAGCAATTACCAGTCACTTTCAGTAATAAATGGGAGAAAAGGAGATTAATTTTCACTCCAATCCAAACAAAAAGGTCAGTAAAGCAACCTTTCAGACAATAGATAATTTGTGTACATAATCTGTTAAGTGAACAGCTATTTGCCTGTATAGTGTTGCTACTCAGACAAATGCTGAGACTATAATGGTACTGAAAGTGAAGATAAGTGGAACCGTCTCAGATTATTGATCCGTCTGTATTCAGTCTGGTATATATGACGTATACAAAGCAGTAGGAAAGCTGTTAAACAACCTGCAGCTTAAGTCATCTGTCTTATGAAAACTAAGCAACTATGGTGCAAGCCAGATGTGAATCTACACTACATTGTCAAAAGTTTTGGGACACCTCTCCAAATCATTGAATTCAGGGATTGTGCTCGGCCCCTTAGTTCCAGTGAAATGAACTCCTAATGCTTCAGCATACCAAGACATTTTGGACAATTTCATGCTCCCAACTTTGTGGGAACAGTTTGGGGATGACCCCTTCCTGTTCCAACATGACTGCACACCAGTGCACAAAGCAAGGTCCATAAAGACATGGAGTCCTGACCTCAGCCCAACAGAACACCTTTGGGATGAATTAGAGCGGAGACTGCTAGCCAGTCCTTCTCGTCTCATTGTCGGAGTGTGTTTATGGGAATTTTTGACCGTTCCTCTAGAAGCGCATTTGTGAGGTCAGGAACTGATGTTGGACGAGAAGGCCTGGCTCGCAGTCTCCGTTTTAAGCATTAAGAGTTTTTTTCAGTGGAACTAAGGGGCTGAGCCCAAGCCCTGCAAAACAACACCTGAGCTCAATCATATGGAGGGGTGTCCCAAAACTTTTGCCAATATAGTGTAAGTGTCCAAGAAAAGTATTTGATACTGTAAATTAAACATTATTCTGTATTTGCATGTTCAGTTCCACATGTGTAAGCTTTGTTTTTGTCATTTGTATGTGTGCAGATACAGTAAGCGCAGAACCTGGCTGAAACGGTGTGTGAATGTGTTTCTGATTATCATTGTGACAGCATCAGCAGCACTCTCACATATTTATCATTCCAGTGGTCTTTCAGCCCTGCACAAAGCCCTTTGCCGTCTCACTCTTCCCCTGACATTCCTCATTAGGCCACTATGTTTCTAGCCTCAAAATTATCCACCTGCTGCACGTACTCTCTCTCACACACACCTACATACACACACACAGAAAATCAATACGGATCCGAGTATAAAAAGTGACCTTGATACGTTCAAAAGCAAGCTTAAAGTTCCCAGAGGCACAAGTGTGTATGACATGGATATGGCAGCTAAAAAATGACATATACAACAAGTGGCAAAAAGGCTGATATGAGCCATGGTGAATAACACAGACTGAAATGGAGAGAGGTATTGGATGTCTGATTTGAACCATGTCTACATTCTCATCCAGGTTCTACTCTAGTAACAGGGAAGTGTACTTTTAAAGAAAACTACAGATTACTAGCCTTAACATTTTTATGCATACTGCAATTCTAAACATACTAAATGATTTGATTTATTTGGAAAAACATGAGCATTCAATTTTAATGAAGCTATGTATAAATCAAACTGAAAGGCATTGTTATAGTTTTCAGTGATTTTTCTGAACAAAGTAATGTGAACTCGAATAGATTTATTGACACATTTATTGCATTTGAAATACACTACAAATAAACTACTAGGAGTACAGATACACATATCAAATACACCTCAGCCAGAGCCCTTCATCAGTAATGTAACCCAGGCTGTTTTGGGTCTTTTATCATCAGACGACGTCAGCTCATGCGACCTAGCAGTGGATAATTAAGGGCTTGTGTCCTAGCAGCAGATTTCTACAGAACGTTTCTCTGGATCCAGAGCCACCTTGAGCCTTTCTCTGCTGCCATACAGATGATGCTCCTTCTCCTCTCTGCTGTGATGCCAAGTATAGTATATGCTGTACCAAAGTAGTGCTATGCAATCTTTATGCACCCTGTCTCCACAGACAAGCAGATAATCCTCCAGCTCCTTCTGCAGCAGTCATTGCTTAGCTCTTGTATTTCTCCACCATTGGTACCAGCTATCCCCAAGAGCCTCTGGGCAGAAACACATGATGTGCTTGAGGTTCCTCTTCTCTAACAGAAAGTGCAAACCTGAGCAATGAAGGTTAGCATGGATTAAGAACGTTATGTGATGGTTTTGCCCATCAGAAGTCAGCTCACATGATCTTGCTTGCTTCAACTTGTTTTTATATTGTCCAAGCACCGTGCTGTCTTATCCATTAATCTCCTCATCAACAAAGGCTGACCATGTACTGGGCTTTTCCATGCTGTAGAGTTGCAAAGGTTTTTATATCAGTATTTCTGACTGCTCCTACCAGAACTCCATGACACAATTGTAACTCTGCACCTACCTCTGCTCTCTGCTTCCTGCTGGTCTTATCTGCCACTCTTCCACCAAAGACTTTAGGAATACCTGCTGCAGCACCTCCCTTAGACATAAGATCTTGAACACCTCCTCTATGAACTTAACTTTCCTGGTGTTTCCATAGAGGGTGATGCTGCTCAAGCTCCTTGCCAGACATAGGCATATCTTCAGGTTGTGGGTTACTCTACCCTAGATCTACAATGTTGGCAATTGGGATTTTGTACACAAGCAGTGGCAGATGCTGGTAGATCCAAGCACTTAATTTTCCTGCAAGACCGTTTTTGTTCACTTCCTTCAGCCACCCTCCAGCCCCTTGCAGGTTCTCTTTATTTCCATTGTATCTCTAAGGCTGCTTTGGAAGTATTTCCCCAGACTCTTTACTGGCTTGTGTGCTAGAGATTGAGAAATGGCGCTTCCCTACTTTACCACAAGGACCTGTACTTTACAGGCTTAAAACATGGCCTGACCCATCCTATTAGCCTTTCCAGATCCTTCAGGCCTCCATCCATGTGAGCCCAGGAACTGACTCAATGGTTACTCTAATCTCATTCATGAATCCACAGCCTGGTGATAGAAAAAAATAAAAACCCAGTATAACTATAATTACACTGCTTTTACCTTTAGCATCAGCTGCATAAAGCACTTCAGTGGATTCTGTTTAGCAGAAGAACATTAACATTGCTTATACCACAGCAGTATTGAATTCTCAAATCAGATTGTTCAGAAGGTGTTTATTGATGTTCTACAACAGCGCAGTGCTCAGAGAGTAGTTTGGATGCGAGGCAACTCTCTGGTTTATACGAATGTGCTCATTCTAATACGTTGCTTTGTCTGAAGAAACGTTTATGGTAGAATTTTCTGTGAAGGCTTTGCAAGTTCTCATGATGTTAAGACAAATAATGCAAACTGCATGAGAAAAAAAAGGAATGGTTATGTATTGCTGAATAGTATGTATAGGTATAAAGCAAGTGATGACTAGTAAGAAGTAACTTTTATCTGAGATCTTCCGACACATTAAACATAGATATAAATTAATAAAAAAGTGTTGTTGTTGTTAGCTAATCTGCACTATCCCAACAGTGATCCATTTTCTATGCCACCAGGGAAAAACAATCTAATTTCATACCTCAACTCATGAATTTCTACGTGCGAAATGGTGAACAGCACAAGAATGGACCGTCCTAGTGAATTTTCTTGTACCATGGCAACCACCACCCAATTTGAATGCATCATTTGTTTCATAGGTTTGCAAACTATTCTTAGAAATTATAGACATCTACAGATAGACTGTGTAGAGAATAAATCTAAGCCCGGTTATTTTTTTTCCTTCCGGCTCCAGGGAGAACATCCAGGCTCCACTGAATATATTAGCTTAGTGAATTTACTTTTCAATCGCGAGCTCTTGCAGCACACACAGTTTTTCCTTTCTTTTCGATGTGGATGGAAAGAAGAAGAGGTCTTAAGGAGACTTTACAAAGAAGTCGAGAAGGCCATTAGCTTTGCAGCACAGGACGAAAAGAGTGGGAATCGCTTTCATATTCAATCTCCGCCTCTCTCTTTCTCACTGTCATCTCTTTCTGTCTGTCTCTCGCTCTCATCTCTGGACTCAAGGCACTTCTAACCTTGGTAAAGACGTTGAAAAGTAGTTATGTCTTGTCTTGGCATTCTCTTCCATACTTTGTCATTGTCTTTCTGTTTTCAGTCTGCATTTTAAATAGAAATATGCGCTCTTTTTTATTAATAACTTTGTACCCTGTGTATTTACTCTCAGCATAATGGTGTCCTTTGAGAAATGGAGGCAGGTTTTGTGAGTAGGTAATTCTTAATTAAAGTGTGTTTGCACCTGTTGAGCAGCCGGAAGGGACGTTTCAGTAAATAAACTGCATTACCCATACAAGCATGAGCTAAACTCTAATCAGCTTCTTATCCATGCTTATCCAAGGGTCCAAGCCTTTCCTGTTGGTTGGTGGAAAGCCAAACCTGAAAGGTAATTTATTTCTCCACTGGAAACCTGCTTAATAACGAGATTCTCACTGATTCTTTCTTTCTCCTGGGTGTATTGACCAATCTATTTAAAAACAACTCATGAGAGAAGGTTTCATTCTTTCATACTTTCACTTTTACTCACGCTGCTTTTTTGCTTCTGACCTTCTCTTTTGCTTTTATTTCCCATGCTCATGTATTTTTGTTCACAGTGTTAGACTCGCTCACAGGTGGGGTCTGACCAGTGGTTTGAAAACTGCAACCAAAGTGATTTCCATGGAAATGATTTTGGGGCAGGATTTATTTTTTTCCCCAGGTGATTTGCCAGCTTTTTGAGGTGGGAGAAAATGAATTCCAGCAGACAGGGTAGAACAAAAGCGGAAGAGATGATTGCTAAGCAGGAATGCTGGGAGATATCATGTGATTGCATTTTTTTTTCGTCGATAACCCCATGCATCTTCTGTATAATGGCCAATCCATTTAAATAGCCTTATCTGGGCTCCCTCTGTAGAAGCTCACTGGTTCGTCTCGACTGTGTATAAGATGGACAGATGATAAAGCAAGAGATCAGGGTCATTGAGCATTACCATATAAATGACCGTATCTCATACAAATAAATGAGAGATCAACACTGGTACGACTCTGTGTCTGAACATGAATTCCAAAAGAGAAATACATCTTCTGACAAACATCTACAAAATTTCTCTAAAGGTGTGGCAGCTGTAAGTGACCTCAATGACCAATAACTTTAATTAGGAGAGTACCAAAAGAGCAATGATACTAAAAGATTTGTCCTTGCTAACTAATCTTAAAGGACAGTTCTAACTGGTTTATTAATTTTAATATTTCATTATTAATCTAGTGTAATAAAAAATGGTGCCCCATAAATGCAAAACACATGAAAGTATGTAAAAACACAACAGCAAACAAAACAACCACAGGAGGAACTTCTCAAACACAACAGCGCACAAACACAAAGCACATTCACAATCGTACCAGTATAATTCGAAAAACATGCCAGCAAATCCATTAACATATAAATACCATGTTCTTTAAATGTGTGTTAATATTGCATGAGCCGTAACGTCTGATTTTGCTCCGAGTTTGTTAGATGATAACATTCTCAGAAAAATTACGTCACTCTTTCAGCAGGGTACGATGAGTAATGGGGAGGACATGTTGGAGACATGAATCACACAGTGGTGTCTCATGGGTTGTCAACTATACTGCCAAGTCGTACACATTTATCTGGCTGTGAGGGCTCTGCAAGCATCTGAGCTGTACAGTGCAGCTGGCTAACTAGGCTAACTACATGCTGAGTGGTTACCAGTAACACAGACACTACTGAAGATCAAACATATCATTTTTGGCATTTGGTAGACATCCTTATCCAGAGCGACTTACAATTTATCTCATTTTATACAACTGAGCAATTGTGGGTTAAGGGCCTTGCTCAAGGGCCCAGCAGTGGCGCTTGATGGACCTACCTTCTGATCAGTAGTCCAGCACCTTAACCACTAAGCTATCAAATTCCATATAACAGGATATGATCCACAGTTCAGATTTCTTTTTGTGCATATGATATATCTTGGTGCTTCACATTTGTAACCATAACCAAGTGTCCATATTTGTCTAGGATTACATACACACTTTTGCCAAAAGCTTTGGGACGGCTACCTTTTATATGCACATGAATGTAATATGGAGTTGTCCCGCCCTTTGCAGCTATAACAGCTTCAACTCTTCTGGGAAGGCTTTCCATAAGGTTTAGGAGTGTGTTTATGGTAATTTTTAACCATTCCTCTAGAAGTACATTTGTTAGGTCAACCACTGATGTTGGACTCCGCTCTAATTCATCCCAAAGGTGTTCTATCAGGTTGAGGTCAGGACTCCAAGTTCCTCCACACCAAACTGTCTCCTCCATGTCTTTATGGACCTTGCTTTGTGCACTGGTGTGCAGTCATGTTGGAACAGGAAGGGGTCATCCCCAAACTGTTCCCACAAAGTTGGGAGCATGAAATTGTCCAAAATGTCTTGGTATGCTGAAGCATTAAGAGTTCCTTTCACTGGAACTCAATGATTTGTAGCGGTGTCCCAAAACCTTTGGCAATATAGTGTACGACTTAGCCTCAGGTCTGATAAACAGTCTTATAAAATTCAGATTTGTGTGATTATTATGTCAGAAAATCAGACACTTCAACCCTATAATGTGAGCATAGTCTAACTCAAGGATTTTTGTCAACCTGGTTATTGGTCTTCAGTTCTTACACTGGATAAATACATTGCACTCAACAGGAAATTAGCTGAGGAGCCATAATTAAGTTGGAGCATTTCCAAAAGATATTCAGTAGAAGACTTAACAATAAAATGGCAAATAATGGAGAAAATTGGTAGATTTAATCATAAAACATAGACCTAAGGCAGGACTGTTCTGAGCTACCTAGATCCCACAAACAAATTGTAAATCTTATGTTTAGTGACTTGAGATTATTATTTTAAACTAAAATAGGGAGCTCTTCCTATGTTAATATCCCTGATAATAGTCTATTGATTTGGTGGTAGGAATGTTTGTTCAGGCTATGGGCCATCCATTCATCTAGCTGTCAGCAGAGTGACAGATAGGAACAAAGCGAGAGGAGAAGGAGGAAGGACAGCGTGAACAGTGTATAGAGTTGGCAGGGTTAGTTGAGTTTGAAGGCTCTAGACACAGCTTGTCTGTTTCTGCGATGCTCCAGGATCCACCTGCTGAAGGGATTTCCTTGAAAGCCTTCAGAAAGTGAGAAGGAGAGTTTATTTATGTGCTGAGGATTTTGATTAATTCCTCCCTAAGACCTTCAGGCTTATTGAAATGAACATGCTAAATCGGCTTTCAACTGAAGGAGGCTCCGGGCACAGACAGAATAGAAAGAAACCCAGAGTTCTGATGAGAAGCGAGCACTGAGCTGATAAATAAGTAATCAAAGTGTTTCATAATAGCAGAGATATTTAACCCTGCTCTCTCTCTCTCTCTCTCTCTCTCTCGCTCTCTCTCGGCTTTCCTGAGGCTGACACTCCAGCGTCACTGATGGCTCTTTAAGTCTATCAGGAAAACCTGCGCCTATTCAGTACTTTTCGTGGGTGTGTTTTTCTTTGTATTGGAAGGTGTGCATGACTGTATGTTTATGAATATATTTATGTATATACCTGTATATCTATATCTCCAAAGAAGAAACCCAAGCACCTACTACAGCATCTCATGCTATGAATGTGAATATGATGGTGATAAATATTAAATAGCATTAGTGTTATCAACTAAGTGAAGGCAAATTGGTAAATGGCGTCTTTTGTTAGTTAGCTTCCAAATGGTATGCTACTTCTCTGCTAGGATATTAAATGTTCCTCCAGAGGGACAAACCAAACAACTCATAATAGTTCACTTTTGTTCCTTAGAAGGTAGAGTTTCCAGATTCCTCCAGAAATCCCTCGCACCGATCAAGGGAAAAGATTAAACAGTGCTAGAATTTAGGGAACAGTATTTTAAAGTAAATTTAAAGTAAACTTAAGTAGAACCCTACAGCAGAGATTTTCTACCAGAAAAGAATCCAAACATTTCAGATGAAAAAAAAACGAATCTAATGATCCCTTAACCCTCAAGACCATCACATTTTAGAGGCTTATGGACAAACACTTGGGGCATCTCAGAGAGCAGAAATGGGTTTCATATCACCATTAATATTGAAGACAAACATTTGTGTGCAAAACGTTTACATTCCTATGAATATATTGCCTCTAGTAGGCTAGGGAAAATTTTCTTATACAAATTCTTAAAGCCCAGAGTGTCTACTTTCATATGAACCATTAATAACCACTGTGGAGTGTGACATGTCAAAGAAATTCAATGCTGAACCCGAGCACCCCAAAACATGTCAGAAATTCTATTTTTGGCCTCTGGTAAAGAGATTTGCAGAGGTTATCAAACATGTTACTGGCAGAAAAAAACATTAAGTGTAAAATTAATTCCACAGACCTCCCCAGTACAGTTTCTGCCTATTCTAATATAAGGGTAATTATCTTAAAAGGATAAACTTATTTTGCTATTATTGGGAGTATTTTTATTCTTGAAGTTTCCACTAACAGAACACAATAGATGATGAATCCAGTTCCACCTCCATTGTTCCACCACTCATCCAATCCACTCTGCTGTACAGTCCTGTCCTGATATTATACCACTCCCATTCACCTGTCTCCTCTCACCTGTCTCTCATTTTCTTTCTGTATATACACTGATCAGGCATAACGTTATGACCACATGCCTAATATTGTGTTGGTCCCCCTTTTGCTGCCAAAACAGCCCTGACCCGTCGAGGCATGAACTCGTGGACTTTTGATAGATTTCTGACCACTGCAGACCAGGACCACTCCACAAGAGCTACAGTTTTGGAGATACTCTGATCCAGTTGTCTAGCCATCACAATATCAGAAATTTACTTTCTTTATATGCTAAAGAAGGCTTCTTCTTCTTCTTCTTCTTCTTCTTCTTCTTCTTCTTCTTCTTCTTCTTCTTCTTCTTCTTATTATATCTACTTTTTCACCCCATTTGGGGGGGAAAAGGGCCTCCCTACTTATTAATGAGGTTTGAATTAAACTTACTCATTTCAATTGACCAGTCAATCAGGCTGATGATAAATTTAAGAATGCAATAATAAATATAACTATGTAAAGATTTTTAGCAAAGATCCCTGAGGGATCCCTTTTTTTTTTTTTTTTTACAAACATAAATTCACTTTTATCAGGCTCAAATGTTGCATTGAAGTCTGAGGTCATGTATTAACCATCCCCACTACAACAGACTAACAAATTGTACTACTGTCATTCTTCTGACCCTTTAACGGCACTGCAACACTACAATCTGATTAACTTTGCCTGCAGGCATCTCTGGTTATCATCATCCTGATGAGCATATGAGTAATAATATTCCATCACTTCCTAGTCTGTGTGTGTCTGTGCATGTGTGTTCATACCTGGAGCTTGACCAGTGGACTTGACTGCCTCTGATGCCCCATTGCTTCACGGTGGATACTCATTTTCACACACTAATGAATGACTCATCTGGTACACGGCTGTCAAATAGAACCCAAAATAATAGATTTACATCTTCACAAATGGGAAAAACACAGTGTGCTCGTCCTTCAATTGGTTATGCAGTTCACCGGGGCACCAATTAGTCTTGATGGAAAGCATTTTCTGTGGAGCAGAAAAGGCTGGCTGTGCTGTTTCGCCTGATACGTGATTGATTGGAATATTCCCCCTCTGGTTTGGGGTTAGCTGGGAGTCATTAGAAAGAGTTCCTCACTGAGTGCACAGCATATCTGTTTATGATTCAACAGCTTGCCCTGCTGTCTATTCAATAAGAAAGAATGGGGAAAAAAACTGCACTGAGAAATTGAGATCTGATCTGGAGCTAAGGAGTTTTTTTTTTTTTTTTTTTTTTTTTAACATATCCAAATCTAAACAGTGTGCACTGAAAGTGTG
Source organism: Hemibagrus guttatus (assembly GCA_033459395.1). NCBI lineage: Eukaryota > Metazoa > Chordata > Actinopteri > Siluriformes > Bagridae > Hemibagrus > Hemibagrus guttatus. The sequence goes on along the minus strand of JAUCMX010000015.1, from coordinate 1,504,154 downwards.
CTAGATATGGAATCCAGACACCAGTGATAAGTTGCATGCCAAAATAATCAGATTTAGCCAATAGAGAATTGAGAAAACTACCTCAAATCGTCCCTCTCGTTTTGTACACGATTCATTCCAGCCCAGTTTACTCTTGATTAGCAGTTTAATGAATGTTATTAAATCCAGTTCCATGTACTAATTACAAAATTCCAGGCTCATACATCATTTTAATTGATATCCACCTCGTGCCACATGTGCTGCCAATATTTAATGAGAACAATCTCACCTGATGCCGTGGATAAGTGATAGTGGTTCTGTTCATTGTCTGTGGACGCGGTTCAGCTCACTCGGCTCCTCCGATCTCATTAGCGCACGCTTTCACTGGGAACTGTTCTTACAGAGAGATTGTTATAAGACACATCTGACAAACCTGATAACATATACTCTGTAATAAGTGAGCTGAAGTCATCTGTGATGTATTTGCACCCATTACAGATAACCAAACTATGCACTGTTACAAGAACCTTATGAGTTCTTTAGTAGAGATGATAAGGGCAATCATTTACTGTAATCTCACTTATACACTTTAATGCTTTAATTTCTACAGTATAATAAATAATTAGTATCATATAATCACTTCCACATTTCAAGTCCATAATGTCACTCTAGGTTCATGCTGTGTTTCAAGCCAATACCAGACATGCTAAGCAAAAAAACTGTAAATCTTTCACTTAAAAAACAGCCACAAAATAACACACATACATACAATTCTGTCTTCTGTCCTTTTGTTAAATTTATGCTTTGATTAGGATATTGTTGTGCTTAGTCTAATTTTAGACATTTTTTTGGGGGAAAAAAGAGCGAGGATAAAGCAAATAATCCACCTTGATCGTCATTCATAAGACCCTAGATTGTATTTTACGTGCAGCTTCTTTATCATGCTAATGATGCTCTCAATCATGTTGATGACAGCATGGCCTGATATTCGTCATGACTGTAAATGGCATGACATGACTGTCGCATAAAGCATAAAGCTACAGCCTGGGCTGGAAAGAAATCAGCCCCTTCCTTACATCTTCATGCAATTCTTTGTGTTTTTTTCTGTGTGTTGGTGTTGCACTTCACTCCACAAACATCCAAAATAACCTGCTTTAAAAGCAAATAATGTGATGTGGATTCCAAAAACAAAGCCTTGAAGGATGAGGGGGCTGTGCAATAGATATAGATATGGTCTGTTTATACCAGCCACTGAGAATGCACTTATATAAGTGCACAAGGAACTTATATATAATAAAATACTGCAACTATTTTAACTACAGTGCAAAAAATAACAAATCCAAAAACACAAGGAGAAATCAGACAGAGCGGAAAAGGTAGGAATAGTTTGCGAAAGGAATTCTTACCTCTGATTGGACGAGACATCTGTCACTCAGGATATATAGGAAGTAGGAAATTGTGTATCTAACTTTATTTCTTGTACATGTGTGGGGCTCTGCCTTCACTTTAAACCAGTTTTTTTCGATAGTGAAACTTTAAATAGCAAATATATATATATATTTATATTTATAAGAATAAAAAGGCAGGAAATCCCTTCTCACATTCACTGCAGCTATGGTAGTAAAGTACAAGACAAAATTCCTCAACAGTGCAGAAATCATCAATAATTTTACAATGGGTCACTCTTAATTTTCCTCGGAGCGTACAGCAGCTGTTTACAATCTGTTATGACATTTGGAAGATTTTACTTTAGCCCATGTGACACATTCTGGCAAAGTATTGGTCAAAGCTAAAGCACACATTGCAAATTAATACACATTCGTTTGTATTGGTTTTCTTTCCTGTTGCATTTAGCCAGGGTGGGATGTATATGGCGCCTGCCAGCTACATAAACAGAGATGCAGAGGAAAAGGGTAAAGATAGCTAGATAGAGGATTAGAGAAGGCGAGAGAGAGAGAGAAGGTGAATGATGTCTGCAAGGTAAAAGCTGCAGTAATTCTTTCTTTGCACTCCACATTTTCCATCTTCTCTCTACACTAAATTGGCTCATTAGCCTGTTTAAATGTTTGAACATTCCCGAGATGACAAGGAGAGAAAGAGACAACTTTCATTACACACAGTAAAGGGGCAGCAAACCCTCTTGTGGCGCTGACTTCGTTAACCTATATTTGCTTAACGAGCCACTGCTGCTTTGAGTCTGGCAATTAGTGAGCCTTCCCTGACCCGGCAGATCCCCTCCCAGCCTGATCGAACCTGCCCCTGGTTAATATGCGTGAGAGAGAACAGCTTTCTGCCACTCACTGTCTCAGCAGGGACATCAGTGCCCTCACGTCCCCCTCCGCTCTGTGGCTTAGCAGCACTGACAGGTGGGCTGAGCATATCGCTCCAGGCTCGCCACAGGCAGTCTTTCCACAGTGACTGTGCAAGAGAATGAATTTCACACTTGGCCCACAGACGCCTTTTAAATATGATCCAGCGGAAAGAGAGAATTCGAAGACAAAACTGACAAGTGTGTTAGGTGACATAGACAGACGTGACGTGTTGATAGGAGCAGTGACGTCTATAGCAGGAGCAGTGTAGTATTATCTTTTTTTCAGTGTCGTTTAAGTCAGAACACTTTTTTTTGGTAATATTTGGTAAAGCTCTCTCTTCTACCAGTAGAAAATCTGTCCATAGGAAAAAGCCCCAGGCTTTTTTTTTTTCTTTTTTCTTTTCCATTGCCTGTACCGCTTATCCGATCTATACTCGGGTCACGGGGAGCCTGTGCCTATCTCAGGCGTCATCGGGCATCAAGGCAGGATACACCCTGGATGGAGTGCCAACCCATCGCAGGGCACACACACATTCATGCAATCACACATTACGGGCAATTTAGAGACTCTAATTAGCCTAGAAGCATGTCTTTGGACTGTGGGAGGAAACCAGAGCACCCTGAGGAAACCTACCAAGCACGGGGAGAACATGCAAACTCCACACACACACAGTGAACGGGAACAAGACTCAAACCCAGGACCCTGGAGGTGTGAAGCAAACGTGCTAACCACTCAGCCACCGGGCCGCGCCCCAGGCTTTGAAACTTAAAATAATACGCGGATCATTTTTCTCCCAGACTAGCATTCAGGGGTTCAAGCCGAGACAGCAGTCTGTGTGCATGTTTCAGAAACACTGAAGGAATGTGCTGTATTCCTTAAGACTACAGTTTAATACCGCTTAACTTTTAACAAATATAACAATCCATGCAGTATTAACATACGGTCACAGTTGCAGTGGTGTTAAATAAAAGGGTTTCAGGGTCAGCGTCTTCCAGTCTAGACCTGAATAATTAACCGATGTTTTCAATTATGACAATAAAAGAGCAACTCTTTGTCTTGGAGGAACACAATATTTAAAGCTACAGTGTGTAGAAAGAAAGAAATTTTTGTCAAGGGACATAGAGTCACTAATTTGGGTGCTAAGTCAGAATCGGTGTGAAATCTTTACGAATACATTATACACAAACTTCACCATGTGGAATATAATCATGGCCCAGATTTAGGCATGAAAGAAGTCTGACTACATGGCAACGGGCAGGAAACAGGCGAAGAACAAGAGAGTGATATTAAAAGATGCAGGACTGAAGTAGTTTTAGCATTTTTCTTGCTGGTTTTTTTTGTAATTTGATGGGAAGCTAGTGTATAATAAATGACAGTCAGAAGATTTATCCTCACTACTTATTTGAGAAGAGGTTTTACTATAGAACTCATGGTGGCTGATGGCAGAGGGCAGGAGGTGGTCACATTTTTAGATTTTAAACTTGATTAAATTAGTGGACAGTGGCTTGTCTGAGGTGTCTGCTTACCCTCAGTCTGCAAACGGTATTTTATTCTGTGATCTGTAAATGGATTCATTAATACATTATTGAATTAAATGTTAAATAAAGTAATTAATGAATTTAAATAGACAGATTAGGTAAATAAGACATTTTGAGGACACAAATTGGATAATAGAAATATACTCGTGGCAAATGACCAGAGGTCTTATCTACCATGCTTTAACTAGCTATTATAACTCCTAAATGGAATCTAAATTAAGATGTTCAACAGGAAGTATTAAGAATAAATAAATAGACTACACTGTAAACTATACACAGTATATTTCCAAAAGTTTTGGGACACCGCTCCAAGTCATTGAGTTCAGGTGTTGTTTTTCAGGGCTTGGGCTCGGCCGCTTAGTTCCAGTGAAAGGAACTCTTAATGCTTCAGCATACCAAGACATTTTGGACAATTTCATGCTCCCAACTTTGTGTGAACAGTTTGGGGATGACCCCTTCCTGTTCCAACATGACTGCACACCAGTGCACATAGCAAGGTCCATAAGGACATGGAGTCCTGACCTCAACCCCATAGAACACCTTTGGGATGAATTAGAGCAAAGACTGCGAGCCAGGCCTTCTCGTCCAACATCAGTGCCTGACCTCACAAATGCACTTCTAGAAGAATGGTCAAAAATTCCCATAAACACACACCTAAACCTTGTGGAAAGCCTTCCCAGAAGAGTTGAAGCTGTTATAGCTGCAAAGAACAGGCCAACTCCACATTGTGACATTATAACAGAGCAACAGATTATAGCAGATGATGGAAGTTTTTGCTGTTGTTTTTTTGCCTGCTACTCATAACCATGATGGTCATGCTGATGTGCACAGTAAAGTTATTTATTTTTATATCCTCTGAGTTGCAAACATTTGGGTCATACCTCAAACAGCATACTATGTTACCAAATAGTTCATCACAAAACCACTTAATGCGTGGTATGCAGTTTGAGACACAGCCCTGAATTCTCTCTGAATTACACTCAAACCCATGGGATCAATCCGTCCCACAGAAAACAATGCTGCATAATCTAACCTTGTTCTTCTACAAGAAGCTTGCATTAGCGGTTTTGTTTTGAGGCCCTGTCTGGTCAAAATCCAAAATCTTACATTCTGCTTAATACAGAGCTCCAAATAGTTCTAAATGCTTCACAAAGTTTTTCCTGAAGCTGCTGTCATTCCAAGACCCAGAGTGAAGTATTCCCTTGTGTTTGAGCAGAGTGAATGAACTGATTGAAACATCACTGGCAGAGACTTGAGACTGATCTCCCAAAAGGCCAGTGTAATGAAAGGTTTAGTCCAACACTGTCCACACTCTTCCACAAGGGCCACAAGGACAGACTGTCAACCTATAGACTGACATTTACTTTGTGTAGTATGCTGTCTAGTATGTCTTACAGCCCCCCCCCCCCCCCTCACACACACACACACACACACACACACACACACACACTTACTTCTCTCTATTTCCTATCATGTTGTTTCCTATCTCTGTTCCTCTTATTCCTTCCCTCTCCCTTCCCTGACCTCACTTGAAAAGTCCTTGAAAAGTTGCCAGTCTGTATCTCCCAAGTTACACCAATAGCATTCCTCTATCGTAGCACCATGACCTGCATTTTGTTTTGAGGTCAATTCTTTAAAGCTGTGTGCATGTATTGGGTTTAAAATGTGGTAAAAAGAAAAGAAATATGTTAAGCATTGGTTAAGCGTTAAGCTTACCGGGTTTTATAAAAGCTTTCTGAGCTAAAAAGAAAAAAAGCTTCTGACTTGTGCTCTGAAGCGCCATCCATTTGTGTCTTTGGAGAAATTTTAGAGCTCCAAAAAATGTCAAAAAAGTTACTGCCTTAGAGAGCTAGAATGGTTAAACATCCAAAATCCTCTTGAGGAAATGATTTGAATAGGGCTTTTGGAGGTTGTGACATTAATATTATAGTACATTTTGTCAGTTCTTTGGAAAAACAAGCATCATTCTCAGGAATAAAGTATAGGATTGCTGTGCTCTTTCAAATCCTGTCCTGAAACTACTAAAGATTCTCTTGTTCTGGCTGCTGACCGAAGCACTCTGTTGACTGGTCCAAATCATTATTCAGCTTCCTCACACTGATGAGCATCACACTGCGGTCCTAAGTGTCGCTGTGTATTTCTCTCAGATATGCTGGATTCCTTTCCATCTCTCATCACACATTCATCATCATAGGAACTGTCTTATTCATTCAGCTTTGAACGATATGCTTTTGAGAATAACTATAATAATAATAATAATAATAATAATAATAATAATAATAATAATAACACTAATTCACTTTATTAGGTACACCAAACTTCTTTCTGAACTCCAGGAATGTAAATGAATACGAGATACAAATATGAGACTCACTGTTCTTCTTTTTATTCTTTTTTTTCTTTTAGAAAGTTTGTTATAGACCAGTGCATCAGGACTGGGATCGGATATGTCAGTTTTTTTTTTTTTTGTTTTTTGTTTTTTTACTTTCATGCATGTAAGCTTGCAGGACAACGAAAGACTGTGCACATTACCAGGAAAGTACAGCATTCATCACCCTTAGAGCCTGTCTGGTCTGGATTGTTTGTTTTGGGAAATGGATCTGTTTCTCATTAAATTTGTCTTTTAAAAATATTGTGTGTAACAAAAATAATAACTGCACAAGCAGGAATTTAAAACAATTTGTCAACATTTGAGGCCAGTTATGAACTTGAGAGGTTGAGGAAGTGTTAGAGTCAGAATTCACACACCATGCTGAACATAAGGGTGTTTACCCTGACCAGGCATAACATTATGACCACCTGCCTAATATAGTGTTGGTCCCCCTTTTGCTTCCAAAACAGCCCTGACCCGTCATGCACTGTGTATTCTGACATCTTTTTATCAGAACCAGCATTAACTTCTTCAGCAATTTGATCAACAGTAGCTCGTCTGTTGGATCGGACCACACGGGCCAGCCTTCACTCCCCACGTGCATCAGTGAGACTTGGCCGCCCATGACCCTGTCTCCGGTTCACCACTGTTCCTTCCTTGGACCACTTTTAATAGATACTGACCACTGCAGACCGGGAACACCCCACAAAAGCTGCAGTTTTGGAGATGTTCTGATCCAGTGGTCTAGCCATCACAATTTGTCCCTTCGTCAAACTCAAATCCTTACACTTGTCCATTTTTCCTGCTTCTAACACATCAACTTTGAGGACAAAATGTTCACTTGCTGCCTAATATATCCCACCCACTAACAGGTGCCATGATGAGGAGATCATCAGTCTCATTCACTTCACCTCTCACTGCTCACAGTGTTATGGCTGGATCGGTGTATATGTACCATAAGCATTGCAATCTGATTCAAATTTCCATTTACATGTGCATTATATATATTCTGTCTCCTTCCAAGACAGTTTCTTTCCCCTAGACGCTATTTAAATCGTAAAACATAAGACTAAGCATACACACCATTGATCTGCACATGTGCATAAGTTACTTTTGAATCAGATTGAGAAAATAGTCAGATTCAGGTGTTTACATGACAATTTTTTTCCTATTTCCTGGATTATTTCATATATACACTTGGTTCGAGCTCAATCGGATCAACCGAGTTGTTTACGTGAAGGCTTTTCAATCCGATTGCTGATGGATTGTTTGGTTGCTTATCAACATACTGTGTGTTGCCATTTCTACATCTGGAACAGTGGATGAGTTCAGATTAAATAAAAATCAAACAGTTTAAGCCACACCCACTTTGGGTTTAACTCCCAATACAGATACAGATTTTTTTGTATCTTCATGCAATTATTCCTGCAAAGATCTGTGTGCAAAATGATGCCATAAAAGTGACATTTAAACAAACAACAACAAAATAACCGAGTTAAATTACAGTTCTGCTATAAGAGCAAGCAGAAATGTAAAACTGTGAATTTTCTTGACAAATTTAAGAGCAGTTTTTTTAAGTTAAGGTTGTAAGAACAGGTACACTCAGATGTCACGGTTATATTCTCCATGATTTTCCTTTCACTTAAAAATCACAGCAGGAATCCTAGACACCTGTAGTTACTAAATCCCAGGTGGACTAGATGGTTTAGGGCTCATGAAAAGCAAAGAAACTTGGTATATTTGCCTGTGTGTCTCATGTTGTCAGACCTCAGCAGAAGAAGCTGGTGTCTGCAGCTCCCGTGTGTGCGTCAAACAGGAACAAGCCATTTGGTCTGCGGAGTGGATTGGGGGATGAAGAGCCAAGACTGAGGGACAGTCTGCATCTAACCTAGCAGCAGCTGATTACTGTGGGAAGAGACAGATGCCTCGCTGTGTGGAGGAGATCTCAGGGCAGCAAGGACTTCAGAGAGCATTTGTTTGTGCACAGATGGCATGTTAAATAAGTTGCATTATTTAAACTTTTTTTTTTCTTTTGCAAATACTATTTTTCTGGCAGTTGTGATAAATATTCGTAATGTAGTAAAAAGCAAAATAAACGAATATACAAAGGGCTAAATTAAGAACGCATATAAACAACACTTGATGCCATATGACTGCAGGTAGGCTAATATACTTGCATTTTTTTTTTCACATTTTTTTTAAGTGTCTCTCATATGATTGATGATGCGATAAATCAGAATACGGCAAGTGATAAATCAGAACGCGAGCAGGAGTTTGGAAATGATCAATGCAGCCTAAAAGTAATAAAAAACAGAAATTCGAACAAATCGATACACCTATGGGTTCATCATGTGCCCTCCCCCCTTAATTCTGAGCAGCATGAGCTGTGATTATGTCGCTGGATGGCGCAGCTTTAGGAGCCGGTGGCTGCAGCAGCGCGGCGCAGGAGAGAAGGAGCGCTCAGCTTTCGGTCTGCACTCTGCGCCTTCCCTGCATTATTCCCCTTCACTACAACCACTCAATGTTTCTGTTATTTACAGAGCAGAACTAGGGCTGCTTGTTTAACATCCCTGATAAAACGTTCAACACTTTTCCCACCAGTTTTATTTAAAAACGCTCTTTTGCGCAATTGCGGCTCCTCCGCGCCGGTTAGTGCGCACCGACACGCGGGACAGTTACCGAGACACAGCAGCGGCATGGAGGAAGACTCTTCTTGATGAAAGAGGACTGGGTGAGCGACTGGAAAACTGAAAAAATAAAGGTGAGTCCCATTTAAAGTCATTCTTTTTGACTGCGCGTTCACGCATTGGCATTTTGGACATCTTTGGGATGGTGAGAAAAGTTTGAAAACTGACCAGCAATGACTACTAGAAAATGTGCAGGGAAATATTAAACCACTCGGGTTCAGTGATGATGGTTCGCTGTGACATTTGAAATGTATAACCCATGACTGGACAAGAGCAACCTCCCAGCCCTCATCAGTGATGTAGTTTAAAGCCTAATGTTACATCCGAGCTAGTTTCTGATTCCTGATTCTGTTCAGAAGTGCATGATCAGTGCGCTAAATATAACCCAATGCGTAATACTGCGTGTGACTGGTCAGTCAATTTTACTTTCACTGTAGTTTTAGTCACATTTTATACACTATGTCAAAGGAACATAGAGTGCGCATTATTTTCCAGTTTTGTCAATCAATGCAAATCAACTTTCTTCTGACATTAAAAAAAATCATGCATTTTTTTTTCTCTCTCTCTCTCTCACTCTCTCTCTCTGTCTCTCTCTCTCTCTCTGTCTCTCTCTCTCTCTGTCTGTCTCTGCTTATATTCAATACGACATGGTCAGCACAATTTTGTTTCTAAAATTCATCGTTTGACCAAATTGATTTGCTATTGATCTCTTTGCTGAAGTGTGCCTGAGTAATGCTCATCTGTACTTCGGGGATCTTCTGTGAAAAGCGCTTAGAGTTGATCTGTCTCAAGGGAGCAGCTTCTCCATTCCATGAATGTTAATGCCATTTGACTGTGAGTTCTGGCCTGATCATTCTGCTCATGTAACTGCATTCCTGTACTTCCTTTTGAATCATTTAGGCTCTGTATGGAGTCGTCTCAGGCTGATTTCCAGGAGAACCCCTCATGGCGATATGAAGGATTTTAAAAATATTTAGGAGTATAGTGCTGCTTTGGTCCCAGGTTAACATTGTATAGTGAATGGAATTGCCTAAAAACAAATATCAAGCTCCAGTGGCTGGGTTTATAATTTGGAATTTGGCATCACAATGTATTTGCATTTAGAAAAAAAAAAGGAAAGAAAGAAAGACAGAAATCCTTGGACTGTTTTCTGCCCAGTGGGGAAATTTATAATCACACTGGTCTGGGCAAACCCATGTCTAGATACAAGACCAATGGCCTTGGGTTTTGTAGACTAGGGTGTAATTTGTGCTGCCATTGTGGAGCATTCTTTATTTCTATAGTTCTGTCATAAATAAATACTATAATTTGGCAAGATTGCAATTTGAAGTCTTTGAAACAATTTACTCAATCTGCCAAACTGCAGATTTGTCATTTAGCCAAAAATACCTGCTACTTACAAAAAATATATTTGCATTCATCTGTCAATACATTTCATGATGCTGTGTCACAATTTTCCAGTCAGATTACAGGTATGTGAATGAATTATTGTGCAGAAGCAACATGAAGACATATTGATCTAATCTCTATTCTTCTTCTTCTTTCGGCTTTTCCCTTCAGGGGTCGCCACAGCGAATCATCTCTCTCCACCTATCCCTATCTTCCGCATCCTCAACACTTGCACCCACTAGCTTCATATCCTCATTTATTCCATCCATATACCTCCTCCTTGGCCTTCATGTCCAACGTTCTCCAATATACTCACTCTCCCTCCTCTGAACATGTCCAAACCATCTTAATCTGGCCTCCATTCACATGCTTAATATATGACTTAATATATTTTAACTTATATTATATTATTATATATATTTACTAATATATATTAGTTAAAATATATTAAGTCATATATTAAGCATGTGAATAGAGATCAATAATGAGTACATCAGAGGGACAGCTCATGTTGGACGTTTGGGAGACAAAGTTAGGGAGGCCAGATTAAGATGGTTTGGACATGTTCAGAGGAGGGAGAGTGAGTATATTGGAGAACGTTGGACATGAAGGCCAAGGAGGAGGTATATGGATGGAATTAATGAGGATATGAAGCTAGTGGGTGCAAGTGTTGAGGATGCAGAAGATAGGGATAGGTGGAGAGAGATGATTCGCTGTGGCGACCCCTGAAGGGAAAAGCCGAAAGAAGAAGAAGAATAGAGATTAGATCAATATGTATTCATGTTGCTTCTGCACAATAATTCATTATATATTATATATTATTCACACACACACACACACATATATATATATATATATATATATATATATATATATATATATATATATACATACATACATACATACTGTGCACTAATGTCTATCTGGTCTCACAATTTTGACTACATCACTGCGATACTCATGGGTAGGATAAAGACACTGCCAATATAGCAAAGACCTCCCACATTTTATAGCCGATCAAATTCCGATGGGGAAAAAATGAAATATACCTGAATATACTGTTTTATTCTGTAACATGCTGCAGCGAAATGTGTTGAATTTCCATTTTAGTTTGTCTTCAATGTGAATTGACACTGTTCACATTGCATGAGTAACCAGATCTGATTTGTTTGTTCAAACAGTCGTGATGTTTGTTCATGAATATACATTGTTTGTCATATTAATGAAACAGGGATGTGCACACTGAATTATGCAATATGGGCGAATTGCCTCCAACATGGAAGTCCTGCAGTAGCTTTTGTTTTAATAGTCAGTGCACACACCTGTGACAAAACTGAAAACACTAAGTTTCTTGCTAAACTGACTTAACTAACAGTGTTTGCTGTAGACCTGCTATATGTGTTTTCATGTACAGTTCCTTCAATCAGTGTGGTGGATCTACAGGTCAAAGGCTTCTTTTTTCATATGGCAAATGAACAATTAGATCACCGGTATGGTCCGAATGCTGCAACAATTCGATCAGGCTTAAAAGTCAAAATAGCCCAAATTTTAGAAACTTATTAATAAGCTCAATTTATCGGTTGTTTCACTATGGCGAGAGTTTATCACAGTGATGAGTTCCGGTCACATTTCCTTCATTTCTACCGGTCATCCAGCTGTGCATACACCTCCAAGCTGGACGGTGTTCCAGAATATGAATAGCATTAGTGTGCCTAGTGTTAGAAATATTGTTTATACTGTGATAGAATGATCAGGAAAAAGGAACAATGCTTCTGTGAGTGAAAGCAAAATTCAAAATCACACTTTATCAATGACTGCTTAAATTCTTTTGTCTTGTGTGACCAAATCTGATGAATAAAACTCAGTAAAAACGCTGAGGGTCACCATGGCATTCATTAATATTCCTCAGAGACCTCTGCTTTCACTGCTCTTTAATTCTCAGTGATAAGAGGGTGTAGGTTTTTTCCTTTCTCCACACTGTTAATTCTGTCTTTGCGCCCCTACAAGCCTTTGCAGTTGGATATTGAGCAGCACTTCCTACATCCTTTTTTTTATCACACCACAAAACCTCTTAGTGGCCTGATTTATCTAGTGACAAGTGAAATTGCTTTTTCAGAGTAAACATGGCTGTAGTTCTCACCCTTAAAGCTATATAAGGGTTTTTTTCCCCCCAGTATGTCATTCACTTTGTTTCCATACAGTTTTTTTGATAAATGACCAAAAAAAAAAAACAAACCCCAACCCATACACTCTGTGGCCACTTTATTAGGAACATCCAGTCACACTCAGTCATTCGATTTATCTAAACAACCGGGTGAAATTTTTTCTAATCTTCAACTGTCCAGATTTGGTCAGCCTGTGCACATTGTAGTCTCACATTTCTGCTCCTGGCTCACAGGAGTTAGGATCCTGATATAGTTTTCTGTTGTTGCAGCCCATCCGCTTCAAGTTATGGAGTGAGATGGTTTTCTGCTTACCATGGTTGTAAAGAGTGGTTATTTGAGTTGACCAATTTGGTCATTTACCTCTGACCATGCTCACTAATAACATGGCATTAAATACATGTATTTGTTGTTGTTGTTGTTGTTGTTGTTGTTGTTGTTGTTGTTGTTGAGCATTGGTGGCTCAGTGGTAGGTCTCTCACCTACCATGCGGAAGGCCTGGGTTTGATTCCCAGCCAATGCCCAAGCCCCAGCCACTGGATGCAGTGCCGGTCCCAAGCCTGGAAAAAAAGGGAGGGTTGCGTCAACTTCTGTTGCTGTTATTTTTTTTGCACCATTCTATATAAACTCCTGAACCTATTTCGTGCAAACATCCCTTGATTCTGAACAACTCATCAGTTTCTAAAATACCAAACTATTCTCTTTGGCACCAATAACCAGAACACAACAAACACGTCCGATATTTTTCACATTTTTGTGACGTCAAAACTTTAACTGAAACCAGGGCCGCTGCAGCAGTCATCTGAACATGTGGATACACTTGAAGCAATCTTCCTGTTCCATGTGAATAAAGAATTGCATTGAATTTCAATAATATGTGAGTATGCATTATTGATGGCACTATAATACAATTTGTTGTTGCTTGTAGAGATGAGGCTGTACTCTGTAATGATTGCAGGAGAAGCCTTTGACAGGGCATGAAAGTGTTGCCTCAGATCGGTCATTTAATTACAGTATTGACTGAAACGGGTTATGGCGATGTGTCACCTCTCTCATGCATATTTCACTACACATGTACGTCTTTCTTGCTTCATGATCCGTTTTAAATATGCGCTTCCACGCACACGCAGGAAAGAGTACATTAATAGAAAGGATTAAACAGATGGAAGGAAGTAACTGATTGTTAAGAGCATCTGAAAATAAAAGCTCAACGCTACTAAGTGTATGTGTTACTTTCACTTGAAATGCTGCCTGATATGTGTCTGATTTTGATACTGACTGGCCAATTAGATCACACATCAGTGAGCGTGATGAAAAGGGCGAAGAAATATTTATAGATTATTCTTTTTTATTTCTTTTTTTTTATCTCTGAAACCATGCAACCTAGTATGTGGGGAAAATGTTTGAGTTAGCGAGTATATATGTGTGTTTTTGCTCCCATGATTTCTCTGCTATACTTTAAGCAGCTGTGAGATATTTCCCAAGAGAGACTCATCTGTCTCAGACTCTCTGTTCCCATCTGTGAGATTCGCTTCATAGTGTTTCTCTTTCTTTATTGAATCTTGCACATTCTCACCAGCAAAATGCTCCCATATGATGAAAGCACTACCCGTGTATTCCGACTAACTGGAGTAGCAGCTTCGGTGCTGAGGTAAACATGATGCAAATGTATGAAGGCTGTATGTTTTATGAACAAACAAAAAAAAGTCTTTCTTTTTTCAGTCAGATTGAATGACTAAGCGCTGTCAGAATCGAGGTAGAAATACACAGGATGTTGTGGACAGACTGCTGGCTTTAACGCAAATATCGAGGCTCCATTTTACTCATCTGTTGTTACAAGATGACGTTCTGTCTGTCTTTGTGCTTGCAGGCAGGTATCATCAAAATGGATGGTGCTTGATCTCTGGAATTGTTCGTAATCAACAATGTGGTTTTCCCAGTCAATATCACACCTCTTCCAGGTGTTTGTTTCTTATCATTTATCACTGGGTTTGTACACATGTTCCAAACGATGGATGCTCTGTGTAATGACCTGCATCCAATAAATGGACTCTGGTCACTTTTATGGCCAAAAGGAATAAGTTGTAATTCATGGCCCCAAAAATCCCAGTTCGCCTTTAGGCAATCGATTCAAGCAGACATCCATCGTGGAGATCGCACCTTATCACTGTCACAGCCATTCTTGTAATGTCAGCCACTTGGTGAGGCGTTTTGCTCTTAATGTCTTGTAACGACAGCTGCACCTTTTATTTCCCCCCTGTTGATTGAGTGCCTTTTTATTGAATTTCCATTGAAGTGATCGTTTCTTCGCACAAACCCACCATATTTAATTTCACACCAGAGAGACACTTTCTGCACCACTGGTCACGCTGTTAGTGACGGATAGAACTTCACTGAGGTGGAGTTCAGACAGAGATGATCACACCATAGCCCAAATATGCAGATTACAGAGGACACTCTAACCAGCCTGTTACATTTAATAACTTCGCTTATTCATCTTCAGTAACTGCTTCATCCTGATGAAGGTTGCAATGGATCTGGAGTCTACCCCAGGAAGACTGTGTGCGAGGTGAGAATATGCCCTGGATGATGATGGCTGTCCTTCGCAATGCACCATTCGGACACTCCGGGGGTAATTTAGCATAGCCACCATAACCGGAAAAGTCAAATGGACACAGGGAGTTAGCCGGGCTCAGGAATAAACCTGGGAACCTGGAGCTGTGAGGCATCAACTCTCCCCACGGTGTGAATGCGGATGTTACATGGCATTGCAACCATTTCACCACAATGGAGTTAGAGGTCAAAGATCATCAGCGTGCACTCTGAGCCAGACATCATTAGTTAGCCTGGCTAGCAGAGGCCCATTCTCCCTGAGCTCTCGACCTGTATGTGGTTGTCCATCATGCTCTCCAGCAGGCTCCTGTGCTTCCTCCATCTCTCTGATAGTTCTCATAACTGCTGTCATGCTCTATCAGTTCCTCTAATATCGCTGGAGCGTCTGTGGGCCATGGCACAATCTATCTCCCCGACTGTCACAGCCGGTTAAACGCTATTATTCACTGGTGGAAGTCGCTCTACTGTCTGTAAGACTAAACAGAGTGTCTTTCACAGGGTTACGGTTTTACCAAGTAAGCTGATTTTTTTTCTTGTTTTGTTGACCACTTTATCAAAGTTCCTCAAATATATATAGGTCAAAGTTAGATCGTCATCTTTTCACCATATATGTGAAAAATCCTCAGAAGCCATCTTTGTGTCTGTTCACTAACCGAAACCTCTCTCTTTGTTAGTTTACGGTGGGACAGATTCCATTATCTTCTCCCTGTGATTCTTCTCTAAAAACAGATCAGTTTTGTCGGCTAAAGAGAGCAGAATGACTTTGAAAGACTTCAGAAATAGATTGGAACTTTAGTGTAGAGCTTTTTCTGTATATTGTTCACTTTAGTTTATTGAATTAAATTGTCTTCCAACGCCAGAGAGGAAAATTGAATTGATATTAGAACAAAGTGAAATCTCTGCTTCAAATATAACTTTAAACACTCTTTAAAATATATTCTTAGTATTAGTTTATGGTTACTGAATTAGAACCTGCTACATTAAAATTTTTAACATGGATAATGAAAGATTTATTTTTTACTGTGTATATACCATGAGGTAGAGTGTTTTTATTTTGGTTGGAAGGCTATTGCAAATAGATATCTAGGATTGACTGCAGGACTCAATATATTTGACGGTAATCAAATAGGAATGTGTTCATCAACTCCATTCATTCATTCATCATTATCTTCATCTCAATAAACACTGAGACTAAAGCAGGAACACATCCTAGATTGGACACCAGACAGCTAGACAGTCCATTGCCAGTCACGACACACACTCTCCTACACATTAGCGCCAGTTAAAAGTAACCATGGCAAGTACAACGTTTCTAGGAGGTGTGAGGATCCTGGAGTTCCCAAAGAACCCATGAACAAATGTGGACATAGGGAGAGCATCCAACGGAGGAGAATGGTCTCTGTACTATTGGTGTAATGCAGTATATTCTCTCTCTCTCTGTTTTTTTTTTGGTACACAATATTTTGTAGCACATTAACGTGGGGTGTATGTGCTAGCTTAGTGGCCAAAGTGTTGGACTGCCTACCGATCAGAAGGTTGTGAGCCAGAATCCCAGGCCCACCAAGCCGCCAGCGCTGGGGCTCTGAGCAATTGCTCAGTTGTATAAAATGAAATAAAATATACGTCACTCTGGATAAGGGCATCATAAATTGTAAGTTATGACATTGGTTAGTTCCATTACTAAAAGAAACTGCTTAAACAAACTAGTATTCCAATTTAAACTCACATTTGTCTTGCAAGCTTTATATG
This sequence comes from Hemibagrus guttatus, assembly GCA_033459395.1. Classification (NCBI taxonomy): domain Eukaryota; kingdom Metazoa; phylum Chordata; class Actinopteri; order Siluriformes; family Bagridae; genus Hemibagrus; species Hemibagrus guttatus. The sequence goes on along the minus strand of JAUCMX010000015.1, from coordinate 1,487,354 downwards.
TGACTGACAGCTCAATGGTATAAAAGTAAAAACTGATTTCATGTCGAGTTCAAGGGTAGAGGTAAATATATCTCTCTCTCACTCTCTCGCCACCAGTGAAGAATGCGCTCTTTTCTCCATTTTCATTTTCCACTCGGCTTTCCTTTGCTTCCACTTGTTTGTCCTTCCACAAACCCAGCAGTATCTCCCATTATTATCCTTCATGCTGGTCAAAGCTTATCGCATTCATGTCTGGAGGGTCAGTGGGTGGAGCAAAAGGTCAAGCCATGAAACTGCATGTGGTAAACATGGGGCTCCTGGGGGACCACAGACCTGATTTAGGATGCAGCACAGCACTGATGCCCATAATCAATGATGTGCCCTCTGTTCCTCATGTCATCCTGACTGCAGGTTAAAGGGACGTGTTAACAAGTTGTTTTACATGCAAGCCAACAGCTCATTCTGACAGGAAGTTTTCTCACTGTAATTGAACCGTCATATTTCTGTCTTATCATATATCCACAAGTGTGTGTTTGCTTTTTTTTTTTAACTAAGTATTTGTCTCTGATTCCTTGTACTACACCTGTGCTATTTTGGAACCTGGTTGTAGTGGTGCTCAGGAGCCTCAATAATGTAGGCACGTGAACCTCAAGACATCACGCTACATTCTTCGATTTATCGCCACATCTCAACATGGCATTAGCAGTGCACATCTCTAGTGCTGTCCATAATAAGCCATTTCACGCTGATTTAACAATGACGCACCAGGAGACAGTTAATGCTGTCAATCAGCAGACCATTATGGCAAATGCTAACGTGATTGATTTATGGCCCTGATTACAGAGGTTGATGATTTCTTTTTGTTGACAGGTCAGGGAAAAAAGGTCTCTTATTAAGAGTGTGATGAAGTGTATTGTGTACAGTTGAAATGTTTGTTTTCATTTTGTCCAGTGAAGTCTTTTAAGCAATAATTTTGAATCTGTACCAGAAATGTAAAAAAAAAAAAATGTCAAAAGAAGGTAGCCAAGGTGGAAATGTTAGCATATTGCTGGAAAGATTCTAAAACAATAGGCAATGAGAGACTAATTCATTATGACATTGCAAGTATCCAGCGTTTTCAGCATTTGGCCGTTGGCCGGTGCTTATTTCTTTCTTTTCCTATTCTTTTCTTGGTTGGCGCATTTCCTTTTGCCAACATTTGCACAACATTTTGATGGAAACATGCCTGCTATCGAGTCTGACTGGTTCTAGACAACACACAGATAATCTTATTTCAGTTCATTTGTCTGCTACTTCAATTTTTAATTAACTTGAGACAAAAGAGTCTGCAGACACCAGCATACCATTTCACACACAAAAGAAGGATATGCTATATTTAACATTTAAATATTTACAGCCTGCATACTGTATTTACCCAATATAAAAAATAAGAATAGGAGTAGGATGTGAAATTCCTGAGTAAATACTAAATATGTATAAAGGATATTGGTAGAAATTGGAAAACATCGGTTTATTACAACGGTAATCTACCTATATAGAAGCCTATAAAAGAGAGACTTCCCAGTAGAACCCCTTTAGGAAGCTAAAGACACTTAAGAAGACTTGAAACTATAAAAGTGTAGAGTTACAATAAACTTATCTTTTGGAAAAAATGAATCATATAAAGACTTTTTTTTTTTTGCTGCATAGCTTACCTCCTTTTCATCTTACTGTTTTTTCATAGATGGCTTTGTTCCACTTACCGCAAAGATTAGGTGAATGTAGGGAATTTTTCTCTGGACCAAGCATGCTGGGGCATTTAAAGGCCAAACCACAACTCTGACGGTGCCACGGACAATGAGTGACACTCTAGAGTCTGCGCCTCCTGTTTACTAAACAGCTCTTCATGCTGAGAGCCACTGATCACAGTCAATGTAATGACTGGGGATTGTTCAGAGGATAATGGCTGTCACTGTGGTACTGCAGGGTCCAGTGATCACGCCAAACTCTCTTTCTTTCACTTGCTTTTTCTTTTCTTTTATATACTGGCAATACAGAGGTGCTGTTATATCTGAGCGAGAACGTTTGGGAAGTGGAGGAGTGAGAAAGGTGCAGGGGAGGGAGTGGTAAAGAAGAGAGAAAGTAATGAAGAGGGAAGGCTGATTTAGTTATGCTTCACACTCGAATACCGTTGCGTGTTCTAAGCCGTTTGCATCATACATCTATATCTGCTCTCTCACATTGGCATACGTGTTAAAAGGAGGAAAACGGCTGACAGGGTTTCCTCTTATCAGAAGAAATCCTGAAGGGCAATCAGCTGCACTTTTTCCTGCCTGTGTAGACTCTACATTATTGAATGGCATGTCTCGCATTTGTAAGAGAGAAGGAGATTATTTCAGTATAAGAGAGTCATTGTGCATCATTCAGCATCCTTTTTATTTATAAGGACTAAGGACTTGACACTGTAATGCTAATTGTTTGGGAGAATTTTATTAGTTATGTTTGAGTATGAAATGCATGACATGACTAGTCACGTGGCTCCTTTGATTACAAGGAATGAGACTGTGAATAAAATATAATAAATATTAAATATTAAATGTGTTTATGCCCTACATTGACCTGGCATCCCATACAAGGTGTATTCCAGCCTTGGTCCAGCTCAATCCTAACAAGATACTGAAGGTGAAAGTCAGGTGAAGGTGTCTTCAGGCAAGTCAGTTAAAGTCTTTCTGAATCAGTATTCGTTCACACATATTATAGAAGCGTGTCATGCCTCGGGTCACTTCTTTTAACATCTCGGAGAAGTGTCGAATTTTCCTGGCCTTCCCTCTCTACCCTACATATTGCAGAATATATCTGGAGCTCCCCTTATGTGTAAATTAATGAAAGACCGTCTCACTCAGTGTGGAATGTACTGATGATTTACATTTATATGATTCACAGCAACCAAAAATCCCTAACTAGTGCACTAAATAGCGAATGGACATGCAGATCGTCGTTAGTGCTCAATATCTTTTAGTTTACTATCTACCAGCTTGTTTCTCTGTCCTGCCTTACTGACTCAATCTGTGTCTCAGTATGGATTCAATTCAAATATCAGTGTCATGGGTTCGGGGATCATAGTCAACCAGACCAGGATGAAAACAGTACTTAGTTTATGAACATGAAAAACACGCAAATACCTTGAAACACACACTATGTTCTCTGAACTTCACCTGGTCACTTAACACCTGCTCCATCAGCAAGAAAGCCCAGCAGCGCCTCTACTTCCTGCGGAGGCTGAGGAAAGCCCATCCTCCTCCCCCCATCCTGAACGTGTTCTACACAGGGACCATCGAGAGTGTCCTGAGCAGCTGCATCACTGCCTGGTTTGGGAATTGCACTGTCTCGGACCGCAAGACCCTGCAGCAGATAGTGAGGACAGCTGAGAAGATCATTGGAGTCTCAAGTACGACCAATGGAATGCATTTATATTGGAAGATGGGAGTTATTAAATCAGCTTGTGGTCAAAAACAGGCAGGGGTTGAACATCAGGCAAACAGAGCAATGCGGAGCGATCAAAATCACTTTGAAGGGCAGATTCAAAAAAAGACACTGGAATAACAAACACACTTTCACTGGAAAGGTAAAAGTGTAAAGTTAAGCTGGTGAATGAACTGGGTATAAACAGGAAACAGGATCCACGGTGGCTCCTGGATTGATGGTAGATTTGGATGTGTTAGGAAAACTGTGAAACTTCTGAGCATGATGGAATGCAGTATTATACCCTGGATTTGTTGTAAACATAATATTTCATTCGTTGATTAAGTTTTTTGGATGAAGCGTTTTTGAGTGTTTTTGGATGATCAGTATTTGAACTGAAGGAGTTTTATTTTAGCCAGTATTTCACACCTCATGTTCCCCGGCTGGAGATATTGCCATGTATAAACCTTGATTAAAGATTTTCACAAGGTCAATCTTCATGAGACCGGCACTTCAAGGAATTCGGGAACGGTCAAGTTTTTGTTTTAAGCACGTTTTTCTCTGTACGATGTGCATATTTTCTCTTAATCAAACTGTTTCTATTCTGAGTTTCCTCAGAAGATTGTCTTTCTTCTCTGTCTCCATGACAATCTGCAGCACTGTAACTGCTCACTCATTCTCACCATATGCATTTATCTTCTCTCCTGTCACGTTCTGGGTCAACAAACACACTGAGATAATATCACGGATATATATTTAGCATGTATATGTAAGTGTAATATGCTCAGAAGTGGTTTGGTGTAGCAGCTGCAGTGAAAAGACTTGATTTATAGTCATCAGTGGTGTGTGATGGAGGGTTAATCCCTCTTTTTTGTAAAGAGATCATCTGGGTAATGTTGAGTGTGCCCTCTTCACTGGAGGTCTAAGAGAAAAGATATGACCATGCATTATTTATAAATAGCTTTCATTGGCTCTTGTGGCTTTACTCTAAAAGGCTTTGTGATTAATTTAAACAGAGGCCCAAAAATTTCTTAGACCTATCCGTGCATTCAATTTGCGTAAAAGAGAAGCGAATGGATGATACAAATTCATTCCTTTTCAGTGTTGATGCTGGAGTGTCACCTTAATCACGGGCTTTCATCCACGGCATTATGATTACCAGCCACTTTAACAGGAACACCTGAACACTGCTTATTCATGCAATTATCCAATATCCCATATCGGCCAATCACAACAGAACCAGGCAATGATTTTTACCTGATGTTGCCTTCTGCTAATTTAACTTATCTGTATGAAGTTTCAGTGTGTTATGGGGTTGAGATACTGTAGACTCCCTGACAGCTCACAGAAGTCTGACCAACCTCCACTGACCTCTCACCAACACAGCATTTCTTCATTATTTCTGCATATATATACTGCATTACACCAATAGTACAGAGACCATTCTCCTCCGTTGGATGCTCTCCCTGTCCACATTTCTTCAGCATTTCTTCATTCTTCACCAAACCAGCTCTGGTACCCAGTGCCACCAACATCCACAGAGATCACAGTTATCCCCATTCTGATATTTGATGTGAACATTCACTGAAGGTCTTGACTCGTATCTGCATGCTTTTATGCCACTTCATTGGCAAATTGGATAATTGCATGAATAAGCAAGTGTACAGATGTTCCTATTGAAGCATCTGCCGAGTGTATAATGCACACTGTGTTGCGTTGTGGAAAATATAAGAGGAAAAAACAGATACTGTTTCATATTATATTCAGGCCAGAGCTTCTTCACACAGAACCCTCATGTGTAGCAGAGGTTGTGCGGATCACAACACAAGTAGGTTACATGAATCTGCTGAGAGCGACTATTTCGGTTGCAAATCAATCCTTTAGGTTAGTAAACTGCAAACTGTAAAGCATTCCTTACTTTTTCTTTTTTAAAACATGGGCCAGTCTTCTGAGAGTCTAAAGAAGTACGGGGCATTGAAACAGAATGTAGAGAAGGAAGGAGAAAAATTCCAAAGCAGAGTAAAAATAGTGTACTTTTTTTTTTTTTTCTTAAGAACGCTCGTCCAGGCAGGTGTTTACTCTGGTTGGAAATAAGCAAAAAGGGTCCTACTTTCAACACCGAGGGAAACGCTGGATAAATCAAAGAGAGGGAAGGATTAAGGGACTAAAGAGAGCTACACTCTGAGTCTGTAGCTCTGAGTCCTAATCAAAGCCCTGCACCGCAAGCAGGTGCTGCATAGTGCTAATTACGCTCAGTTACTCTGCATTCATAATGCTGACGAGAACACAAAGTTTCTTCCATATTTATGGGCTGATTTCCCAGACACAGAAGGATACTTGGTTCTCACAAGTAAATAAATAAACTGAGAAACACTTTTGATTTTATATTTAACTCCCAGAATTAGTTTAATCTCTTCCATATAGAGGGGGGCACGGTGGTTTAGTGGTTAGCACGTTTGCCTCACACCTCCAGGGTTGGGGGTTCGATTCCCACCTCCGCCATGTGTGTGTGGAGTTTGCATGTTCTCCCCGTGCCTCGGGAGTTTCCTCCGGGTACTCCGGTTTCCTCCCCCAATCCAAAGACATGCGTGGTAGGTTCATTGGCATCTCTAAATTGCCCGTAGTGTGTGATTGTGTGAGTGAAATGAGAGAGTGTGTGTACCCTGCGATGGGTTGGCACTCCGTCCAGGGTGTATCCTGCCTTGATGCCCAATGACGCCCGAGATAGGCACAGGCTCCCCGTGACCCGAGTGTAGTTCGGATAAGCGGTAGACAATGAATGAATGAATGTTCCATATAGAACGCTTTGCTTTTTATCCATTCTGCATCCATACATTGCTTCAACACCCTTTATGATACCCGATTCATACTTTATTAACTATGCCTTGCTTTTTTTTTTCCATTACAACATAAGTCTAAAACTAAAGTATTGGCATAAATTCCACTGCCAGTGGGGCTTTTCCACTGGAAAATGCTTTAATTAAGTATGTATGTGTATCTAGAAAACGGACTATAAATATTCTCTACTACACAGTATTCGAGCTGCCTGTATTTTAATATATGGCGCCTATAAAGCAGCATGAAGACAGGCCTTAAAAAGCAATAGAGAGGCTTTTTATTCCTCCAAGTTCCTTGCTCTTTGGAGACCTAAAAGAAAACGAAGGCCAGGACTATATTTTCAGTTTATAGACACTTTAAGACTCTAGTTCACAAGAATAATATTTTGGGTCATTGGATATACATGGAACATAATTCAAAGCTGAAACCCGTGCTGTTCTCCAATTCATTGTGGATGAATGAAGTATAATTTCCATGGCTTATCCTTGGTGTTATAGCATGATATGATTATACGACTTTGAGACAATTTTGAAAGATGTAGTGTGTGATTTTGCCATGTAACGATTCTGCCTAGTTCATTCAATTTAGGTTGTCTTTTTACAGCAAGAACAAAGCAACACACTTCCGCATCTTTTACCTAAAAAAGCAAGCAATCAGACATCCGTAGTTCAAAGGGGCAGTAAGCATGAGACAGGGTGCGCGGTTATATACTGAGATATGATGTACTGAGATACATTACAGCACTGAATTCGTAAAATGTTGAAGGTTTGAGTCTTAGGGAAAAAAATACTGTGCATTATTTTATCATATATTTTGTTATTTCGTACCTCACTGAACATGTCTGAAATGAAAAGGAGTAACAACAAAACTTTTGACTTTGACGTTGACTTTAGTGCAGATATCTCCAGCACAGCCCCAGTGTCCCTGATTCAATTCTGAGCTTGGAGTACTGTCTGTTTAGAGTGTTACATGTTCTCCTCGTATCTGTCTGGGCTTCCTGTAGGTTCTCTGGTTTCTTCCCACTGCCCAAAACCATATAAGTAGGTAGACTGTTTTACTTAAGTGTGAATTTGTATGTGCATGGTGCTCTGTGATTGACCAGCATCCCAGTCAGGATGAGTCCCTGAATGAAGAAAATGCAACCAACGCACCAAAGTTCAGTCTTCTCTGCCTATCAAGAGTGCTTTTTGGTGTTCAAAAACAGTTTTAGTATGGAAATAATACCAAAGGGGAAAAAAAACACAGGCATTTTTAAATGTATTTACATATGTTTTTTGCAAGGCCATAGAGAAGCCTAAGTTGCCTGTCCTTGTGAGCAGCTTGAGTGCTGTTTAGAACTTCATTCATTTTCTGGAAGCACATTCATTATGTGGAAAACCTTGAAGAAGCACACATTTTTCAATAAGATCCTATTTTTGCTACCATCACACATGAGAGTATTTCAAATTCTCATTATTGTATAGATAGACAAAAGCTCTGAAAGCAAACTGTTGCAATATATTTATTAAGAAGTACAGGTTTGGTATATTTCCTTTCTTTCTTTAGATTAAATGCCATCTGCTGTTAAGTGTTATATATTATAACCTAGATTTTCTTTAGTAACTGAAGAAAGTGGTTCTGTGAGGTGTTTTAAGCCCAGTTTTAAGATGACTGTTTTATCACACTTCGTTCCAACACGGTTGAGTCTTGGGGAAATAGTGACCATCTTGCTGCCCACCAATGAAGAATGCAGAGAGTGGAAGCTCCTACCGTGTTACGTTGGGATGAGAGAGATCTGGGCAGTGATAGTAGAGGCTGCTGAAATGAGCAGACAGTTTGCTTCACAGATGGCTGATCAGTAAAACCAATTGGAAATCCTCTAGTCTGCAGGGTGCATTCTGGGGGCTCGCTGAAGCTGGGAAAGCAGTGTGACCACACATTTCAGCCAAATGATCCACACTAATTAATTTACCAAACTGGGGAATGGGCTGTGACATAGAAAGGCTACATGCTGTGGGTGGTGTTTGTGTGTAGGTGTCTTCTTGGATGGAAGTCTCATTAGTTACAGTGCTGGAGAGTGCACCTATTCTTTACTCTTTCTCCTGCACATACACGTGGAACACACACCACCTTTCTCTTCTTGTCCAGATCAAATCAGATCAGAGGTAGACTGTCAGGCTGATGTTACACTCTGATGGGTGGGCTTCTCTTTTCATGCTCTATCTATCTTCCTGCCTTCTGTCTAGTACAACTCTGATCTGCCTCTCTGCCTGGGATCGCTGTGACTAACCACTTATTCACATCCACTCTCTGCACTAAAAAAGCCTTCAGATCGTTTTAGCAGAATTAAGTTGTCATTCTTCTCCACAGGTTTTTTTTTTGTTGTTTTTTTGTGTTTTTACAAAATACTGTGGAAAAGCATTATGGAGCATAGCAGTAGAGGAATGATGAGTGAAACAAGATGCAGACTATCATTACTTTGCCATATATCTCTGTCAGAAGGGATATGAATATAGATAATTACTGACCAGAGCCTGGTTTGCCACAGGCATTTGAGCGAATTATTTATCATGACATTGTAGACAGAGTGTTTGCACTGATTATTGCTCTCAAGATAACTGCTGTGTTGTAGCTGTCTTAGGAAACCAGGCTTTAATCTTCAAGATCTTTCTAATTTGTTCATGAATACACAGAGTCATGGGTCTGCTCCACATGTCTGTTAAAAGGTCCAACATTTTCTTTGTATGTTATGTCCACAGACCTTTTTTCTTATTTTTTATTTTATTATTCTGTACTATAAATTTATATTGAAATAATTACTCTTTATAACTGTGGTGAGCAGAAAAGCAACTGGACAAGAAGTCAAACCTTGAGCTACACTGTACTGCCAAAAGTTTTGGGACACCCCTCCAAATCATTGAATTCAGGTGTTTTTCAGGGGTTGGGCTCGGCCCCTTAGTTCCAGTGAAGGGAACTCTTAATGCTTCAGCATACCAAGACATTTTGGACAATTTCATGCTCCCAACTTTGTGGGAACAGTTTGGGGATGACCCCTTCCTGTTCCAACATGACTGCACACCAGTGCACAAAGCAAGGTCCATAAAGACATGGATGAGAGAGTTTGGTGAGGAGGAACTTGACTGGCCTGCACAGAGTCCTGACCTCAACCCCATAGAACACCTTTGGGATGAATTAGAGCGGAGACTGCGAGCCAGGCCTTCTCGTCCAACATCAGTGCCTGACAAATGCACTTCTAGGGGAACGGTCAAAAATTCCCTTAAACACACTCCTAAACCTTGTGGAAAGCCTTCCCAGAAGAGTTGAAGCTGTTATAACTGCAAAGGGCGGGACAACTCCATATTACATTCATGTGCATGTAAAGGCAGACGTCCCAAAACTTTTGGCAATATAGTGTAGATGGGCTATCAAAGCAAAATACCAGATCAGTGTCTGTTCTGATCAGCCAAGAGCATTAATTTGAGGCTACAGTGGGCACAGGTTCACAAAAGGCTCGTTTAAAGATTAGAAAAAAGACCAGACAACATTTCTCCAATCTTTAATTACCAACTTTTTGTTCAAACATTATTTGCTTGTTGTTTAAGATACTGTTATATATTGTTGCACTGTTCAGACCTTATTTTCAACCTGTTTGTTTCCTGCATCTTCAGGACATATCTCTGTAGGGATTATCCACATAAAAATGCAGATGGGAAGGCATCCAAGATGCATTTAATACAGATTTAAACCTGGCCTGAAATCAGACACACGTTTTAGTCCAACTGTTCTATGTATCAGTCTCTCTAAGCCATACTTGAGAAGCAAAGCATTTCTTTTGAGTGTGTTGCGTTACCACGAATGTAGTTGAGGCATTTTTTCAGACATTTGATTTTTGGATAAAACGCTTGAAATGAAATGAAACAGCAGGAAGTTGGTAGTCAGAAAGTGTTAGGCTGATTTGAATATTACACATTAGGAGAAAGATGTGTAAATATATTCAGTTCAGTTTGATTTTATTAGTATAACACGTTTACAGACAAACAGACAATCTTTACGGAAATCCGGAGATTTTAGATCCATAATGAGCAAGCTAGAGGCGAAAATGGCTCACTGAGATTACATGAATAAGAAATATTCGGAGAAACCAGACTCGGAAAAAAGGAAACTATGCCCTTGTGGGGGACAGTCTGATAGTGGTTTCTAAATTATTCAATGGTCAAATAGAGAAAAGTATATGTAGTGTTTGGTATTATTATATCATGAACAGGAGTCCTTGGATGGGCAAAAGGACGTCTTTATGATCCTTATTAGATTTTATGTACGTGATTATAAGATATAAAATGTGTGAAATGGCCAGGTGTAAAAAGAGTGTTAATTCTGAATTAGTTCAGGTTTCACTTTCATTTATATCCTGATTTTACTAGAAAGTGCGGATTATTGCTGCACTGTTTATTTTGTAAAATACATTAGAAATTGTTTTGTTTGTGTTGTGATGTCAGGTAATAATATCAGAGGAGGATAAAGCTACAATACTTTAGCTACAATACAATACATTAGATACAGAAAACTTAACACTGATATGCATAATTAGTTGAACCTGTTTCTTTTCTTCTGTAGGTGAAAGAAGGGAGGCGGTGTGAAGGGTGATGCTGGGGCAGTGAGCAACATGCCCGTCACAATGCCAGGCACCGTTCTCCTCATCATTGCTGCTTTACTAGGATGGGCTGGCTCAGAGAAACCAGAAGACTCCAACATAGGTAATATTATCATTAACAAAACATCTGGGAAGAGCTGGGGTGATTAAGATGGAGGTTCATGGTATAGTCTTGAAGAAGCCTAAGATCGGTATACACAAAGCCAAGCAAAGCACAGCACTATAGGACTCTGGAGCAGTGGAAATGGGTTCTCTGGCGTGATGAAACATGATTCTGGCAGGCTGATGGAGGAATCTGGGTTTGGTGGATGCCCGGAGAACACTTCCTACCCGAATAGTGCCAATAGTAACATTTGGTAGAGGATTGATACGGTTCAGAGTTCAGGCTTTTCAATTCCAATAAGATCCATAAAGACATGGTTTGCCAAGGTTGGTGAGTGGGTTTACTCCGAACCTTAACTTCAGCCCAATTTAACACCTTTGGAATGAATCAGAATGCTGATTGTGAGCCAGGTCTTCTCATTCAACATCATAGCCTGAGCAGATGGGCATCATTTCCCACAAAGACAACATATGGGCAACTACATATTAATCAACAAGCTCATACAGATGTGATGTTCAGGTGTCCACATACTTTTGTCCATATACTGCTGTGTTTGTATCTGTCTTATTCAAGCCCAAAAAAGGGCTTGCCCTAAACCAGATTTTTGTTTGCTTGATTTAATCTGATATGAGCCATATTCCTCTACATGGAGCAACTCTGGTCTTAATAGAGATGTGTGCCCGACCTTTTTGTCTGAATTTTGTCAAAAAGATTTTTGTTTTATTTTATTTTTTGTTAATAGCTGTTCATAATTCCAAATTATTAACAAAATAGTAGCTTAATTAAAACCCAGACCAAGCAGTTACAAAGAATGAATGAATGAAATGGATAAATAAATGAATGAATGAAGGAATGTGTTTTTTATTTATCTTGCTAGCTACATTTATGACTATTCCCTCACAACATGTACTGTAGCTTACGTACATTACGTATGTTCCTGTAATTATTTTATCACATCCTTTGCCTCTTGATGAACACCTAGTTTTAATTCAATGCCTTGGGAACCTTTTTGGAAAGCGTACAAAAAAATAAATAAATCAGAGTGTGCACCTCCTGTTCACATATTTGTATCTGATTACAACACGTTATTTGTTCCGTCTGAATAATGTATATGTGTTTGGTTACATGACGATAGAAGATCACTCATAACTGTGGTGCTCAGCTGAGCGTGGGGTTTCTCACACCTTAGCATAATCATTCACAGATCCAGCAACCTGCTGTATGTGAAAGGATAAACAGAAATGTACTGAGCAGGGACTCAGATGCTTGACTGAAGTAGCTTATTACATTCACACCTCACTCACATCACTGATACACAACAATCTCTGCTTCCATCTGTTCTTGTTTCCTGAGCCATGGCTGCTAGAAAGTCTATAGCTCCCAGGTCTCATGTTCTATCTGTTGCAATATCCACATCAATCTGGAAACATTATTCACTCCTCCGCTTTCTCCCACTCTCATCTTCTGTGTGTTGCAGTGCATTTGCTGCTAACATCTTGAGCTAGGATGAGTTGATGGCAGATCTTTCTGATCTACTCAGACTGTTGGCACTCGGTGACTGTTTGCCGGTCTGGCAGGTTCAGCAATGAGATCCGTTTCCCCTGTGTGTGTGTGTGTGTGTGTGTGTGTGTGTGTGTGTGTGTGTGTGTGTGTGTGATTGCTCCATCTGAGGGAAGGATATATTGTAACTAACTAGTCCACTCAGCTCCGTCGACTGGCACCACTAATGAAATCTGAAATTATGGCAAACGGTTAATTAAAATCACATGCAGGTGTGAACACACACACAAACATGCAACACTTCCTCCCCTCGCTTCATCAGCCACTGGGCACTGATACAGAGAAACAGAGAAGTGGGCAGAATATCACATAGTAAAACACACACACACACACACACACACACACACACACACACACACACACACACATGCTCACACAGCCCTGTGACGAAAGTAATTACCGCAGCCGCTACAGGAAGAGTGCGAATAGGCTTTTATCTCTGGCACACATGGAGGTCAGTCTTCGCTCTGAGACAGAAAGTAGTGTACATACTCCAAGCCTTTGAGACTGAAGTCATTTCTGCCATACTGAAAAGCTCACCGCTGCACTCGTTAATTGTCACGCTGCTGCTTTACGAGAGTCCGGTTCCAATACGGTCTATTTAACGAGTGCAACAATAGCGTCCTTATTCACTGGTGTAGTGAACAGATCATATCTACCTGATTTGGTCATTTCTCTTACCTTCTCTTAATGACATAATGAACCGTGTGGAAATTTGATGAATTCCAGTTCAACCCCACATGTGCAGATGGTGTGTGAATAGCAATCTAAGTGAATTAATGGGTCCGTCTTTATCAGAATTAGGAATGTGAATAGAGAATCTGCTTTTCAGGTTGTTTCAAGGATAGAGAAAATCGTTCTTTACAACACGGTTATCTAGACAGTGTGTAAGTGCAAGATTGTGCTGTCGAGTTAGTTACGGATGACACTGGAAAAGGTGACAGTAGCCGAGATTCATCCATCCACGTAATTAATGACTCCTTATCCACAACGAACAAAAACTTCCTCATAATGAGCTCTCACGCGAAATTGTCATTATTAATGCTCAACAAGGCTTCGTAGTGTGTACAGGATATTCGCCCTACTCCTGCACTGTATTAATCACAAGCAATAATTAGCAATAATGAGCTGAGCTTCGAGTGATCTTCAGAGCCGGGATTAAATAAAAGGCCAGTGGTTTGTAGTCTACAGCACTGAGATGCCATGTTGGCTAATTACAAGGAAAAAAGGAAGAAAAAAAACATAAAGAGCAACCTATCATTTCTCAGTCTTCTTCCTACAACATTCATTATATCAGGACAGATTATGACATAAGGCTCAAGATCAGACAACCGTTCAAAAAACATGTGACTTGAGAACAATCCTAAAAGAAGATAACAGGGCCTACTGAAGATTTCATCTTTCATATGAGCAAAAAAAAACGACAAAAAAATCCTTTTATCTGCTTTGCACGTGATTTACGAAGCCACAAATCGATTCAAATCAGTGTGACCAAAGCTGGAACGAAAATACTGAACATCTGTCTTATTAAAAATTCCCACTCTCATGTTTCTGCTCTTTTATTTTTCAGTATTTCAGTGTATCTGTAATTCAACCTTTAATCAGCATTATAAATGACATAATTACAAGCGTCATAAGTTTCATTTTTACTTTTCTGAGAGAGATCTGAAATGCGTGGTGGTCTGGGAAAACCATGCGACACGTCTACTTAGGGTGAAAGATTTTCTGCTGTGCCACTTTGGAGCTTGACACTTCATAAAGTAAAAAAAAAAAGATGATGAGTGAGTTTGGTGTGGAGGAACTTGACTGACCTGCACAGAGTTCTGACCTCAACCCCATAGAACACCTTTGGGATGAATTAGAGCGGAGACTGAGAGCCAGGCCTTCTCGTCCAACATCAGTGCCTGACCTCACAAATGCACTTCTAGAGGAACGGTCAAAAATTCCCATAAACACACTCCTAAACCTTGTGGAAAGCCTTCCCAGAAGAGTTGAAGCTGTTATAGCTGCAAAGGGCGGGACAACTCCATATTACATTCATGTGCATGTAAAGTCAGACGTCCCGAAACTTTTGGCAATATAGTGTATTAGATATATTGTATTCGTATATACAGTACAGAATCATATGTGAGTCATACTGTCTGATCTACTTTCATCCCCAACGACAAAGTAAATACTTTCACTTACATTTTTAGACGTATTTAAAGCTTTAAAGTGATACAGGATCCATTTCAGGCATCTAAAGAAGCATCAAAAGTAAAAAATAAATAAATAACAACCCAGTCAACATTGCTTTAAGCTATAGGTCCAAGTTCCTTCTGCTGTGAAGAATAGCTCCTCCATGTCTTGGCAAGCTTCCTAGTGATGGAACAGGGATCTTTTAGGACTGATGAGAGAAGAGTTGCTTTACGAAATGAGGCCTCGGGCTGTAAGGGAAATGAATTGAAATTCTCTATAGATCCAAATGTCAGATTTGTTGCAGTTGATTTCGCTGGGGTATAGCGTTGGCATTTTCAACTAATTTAGTGTTTGCTGGAATCCTGAGCTCTCTTAACCTTCAGAGTTATACATGGATAATGAATGCGAACAGCACAATTGTGTTTATGCTAAATTATGCTAAACTAGCGTAATTAATTAGTGGCCGCATAGATTTCTGAATGAAGCTGAGAGAAAATTTATGGAGAGAGAGCAAAGATGATATAATTACTGAACCTTGTATGCATACTTCGAACCTTAATGCTTTAAACACCATCTATTTTTAATGAAGAATAGTCCGATAGTTGTCAGTTTACAGGAAACTGATTTGTTTACCACTATAGCTGTTTCTAGCGTTTGTATAAGTATTTTAAAACATCAAATTGTATTAGCCTTCATTCTGATTTTATATTTATTCTAATGCTCAAATCTGCCTGCTCAGAAAGTGTGCATTATTTCTGTATACCAGTTGTACATAAACATAAGCTTTATGTTAATACACTTGTTTAATATGTTATTGTTTTATAGTATCAGCTCACAGGACACAGGGACTTGTACAACATACGCTCCATATAATTAAAGATTTAAAAAATGTGTTTAAAAAAGAAAATATTTAGAAAAGTATTTATGAAAATAACACCTTATTCAAATTCAGATTGGGGCAATGTTGGTTCAAGTGGTTAAGGCTCTGGGCTGTTGATCAGAAGGTTGGGGATCAAACCCCAGCACCACCAAGCTCCACTGTTGTGCAATTGAGCAAGGCCCCTAACCCTCTTGGGTCCAGTGGCGCTGCATCCTAACTGCCTCTGCGCTCTGACCCCAACTTCCTCAGCTGAGATGCATGAAGAAAAGAATTCCACTGTGCTGTAATGTATGTGTTGAGATAAAGGCTTCTTCTTCTTCTTCTTCTTCTTCTAGATGCTTACGAACAACCACTTGGGGCGTCTCAGAGAGCAGAAATGTATTTGATATCACTATTTACTTTAAAGTTAGAAACATTTGTGTTTTTTTAGAACTTTTCTATGAATATATTGCCTCTAGTTGGGTAGATAAAAACAGAAATACTTATGAAAAACTACAAAATCTTAAATCCCACAGTGTCTACTTTCATATGAGCTTCATTTTAAGCACCACTGTGGAGTGTGAGATATATTCAATGTTGAACACGGGCATCTCCGAAAAAGACCGAAATTCCATTTTTTGTGCTCTGATAAAGAGTGTATAACACATTGGTTATAGTTTGTAGTACCTCATGTAGGCTAAAGCACGTTAATCTGCAGTGCGTTGGTCAAGTAAAGGTTACGGTGTTCTTATTAGAGACACTAATAAAGAGTGTGTGTGTCAGCACAGCTGTCCCTAATTAGCCACTTTAGCATCAATACAGTGTGTGTGTGTGTGTGTGTGGTGTAGGAGTTGCTGCCATGGTTACCTGCACATCATTGATTTACGTATCTTGGTATATCACGAGGGCTTTTCCCACGTACGTTAGCTTCGTCCGGTAATTATTTTGCACTTATGCACAGAGTTGGCTTTCTGCACTTTGGTGCACATCGATGCTGCAGAGAAAAGCCTCCATGAGTCTTGCATGGAGTTTGATTTTGAACTTCCTGTCTTCCGAGAGCCAGATTTGTTCAGCTGCTTTTCATAAACGGCTGCAGGAAATGCAAGTGTAGCCGGACTGCGAGCCACACTTCATGAAATATCGCCGCGTGCAGATAAGACAGCGTTATGAACGAGTGTGAGAGTGATACGTCCCTTATCTGATCAAACCCAGGCACAGGACTGACTTCATTTCCCATGGTGCCTCCAGCTCTGCCTGTCTAATCTGGAACATCTTCATAGTTACCCCAGGGTGAGGAGGTTCCTAGATAACATTGTTGTTCGAATACATGACACTGTGAGCATGCTTGACTGCTATTACTTTAACTTTTGGCTTCGGTTGTGCTTCTTTCCTTCCTCTGACTATGGTGAGATGATGATGATCTTTGATAACCAGGAAGAACCAGAGGGCATTTATCACCAACAGAGCTTTGTCTGTATATGTGTGTGTGTGTGTGTGTGTGTGTGTGTGTGTGTGTGCATATATAAAATGAGGTTGAAAATGTTTTTTTTTTTTGGATTATTCTCATATTGTCTTACCTGTTAAATAATGCATGCCACAAAAAACAATTTATCTTCTTATATATCTGAATCATTCACCTTTTCTGCTGTTTAGTTGCCACAATTACTGTCCCAGAAGACCTGGTGAATGTGTGTATGAGGTTTGAAGTCAGTTCAAATGAGCCTGGTCTTGTCCAAGATAAACCCTGGTGTATTATTCAGTAGTTTGTCTTTAAACTTATTATTCAGTTAGGACTATGAATAATTCAATAACTACACTCAAGCTAACAGGAAGGGGATGTAGTTACATGAGTGAGCAAGTCTGGACATGCTGAAGGATCATGGGAAGGGTTAAATACTTCTGATGAAATAATCAGGCCAACATCAGTTGCATCTTTGTAAAGCAATGGATACGCTTCTAACTGTTATTGATTCTCTGGATTCTGGTATCGAAAAGATTTCAAGTAAAAATCTGGGCTTATATGCTTTTTTTTTTTTTTTTAATTCATTTTTCTTTTTTTTTTTTAACTGACTGGAGTACCGTAGCAGCAGCTCCCAGCAGATGGATGCATGAGTGTAGGCGGAAGTGTGGGTTGATAGTGAAGTGTATCTTCTGAATGTGAGTGTGTGTATATATATTTATGTGTGTGTGTGTGTGTGTGTGTGTATTTCTGCAAATGATTGATGACAAAGACACTTAGAAATATCTAACTGTCTAATATAATTATTGTCCCTCATTATTCAATTTGAAAATCTTTACTTTCTTTCAAACGAGAACGCAGAGAGAGTCCTCATGGGGTATTGTTAGTACTCTTTGATTCATGCTACTATGAGCTTACAATGTGCAAAGTAAGATCAAAAAGCAGCACACGAGACTCATTTCTTTGTTACCAGAGGATCCTTTAAGAAGGTCAGTATCACCTCCAATGCTAAATATTAACATCTCAGCTAATTAGATTTCAGCTTGGCCACTCAGAATATGGACCACACACTTGTCTGACATTATCATGACTGATTTTCTTTGCTATGCTTTGAAGTTCATAATGACTAGGAACAATATCAGTATCCGCCATGTAAGACATGTTCATTAATTGCAACTGACAAATAACACATTTGTGTGAAACGACATGATCTTATTTAAAAGCTTATAATAATTCAAAAGCTAATCTATATCATATCTTCAAGTATAGTTTTAAGCTTTCAGGTACAATTCTACCTTCAGTGTCAGACAATATATCTCTATATAAATATACACCTCTCTAAGTACAAGTGAAACAGGAAAAGATTGCAAAGATGGATAAAATGTGGATACAGAAGAACAGAGCCAAAAAAAAGGTGAGTATCGATCACAGATTCGATTAATGTCAGAACGGATCTTCGCAAGTATCAGAGTCTACGACCTAGCACCTTAAATTAAAGCAGACTGTTATAGTCTAGCACAAATTGGAAAGGAGTATATCTTAGCACCTGTACCTCCTTTCGGAACTCCGTACACCAATAGATCTCCCAGTTATCCTTAATTATAAAGGGGAGTTGGGACATTCATTTGATAAATTAGGGAATATATATGCAAAATCACTCCCAGACCAGAAGGTTTGATAGCATCCACAAGTATGCATAATGGCAATAATGGAATGTGTAAATGAATATGAACAAAGAGCCTCATTTGAAGGCAAAAATTAGACGATTTTATCCAAATACAATTAGTTTTAGCTTTTTCAAACGACTGGAAAATATCACCTCGTGTGCCTGTACCTGTAGAAAGTGCACACATATGCAGAATTGCAGTATTATACAACTAGGAAGACATGGTTTGAAGAAGATTCTTCAAATCAGGACCAAACCATTTGGATTAGTATCATCAGTCCCTCCTGTTTTCATGTTTATTCATTACATTTCAATAGCCACTTTGTCCTGGTCAGGGCCATGGCAGATCCCTGGAACACTGGTTAGGTGGAAATATACCCAGGATGGTTTGCCAGTCCATCAGAGGCCAGCATGTGCACACACACTCTCACACACCTTCAACTTGTCTTGTTTTTGGGAAGTAGGTGGAAACCAAAGAATCCAATAGAACCCCAAATGGCCACACAGAGAACATCTAAAACTCCACATAGCCAATGACCCAAGCTCAGGAATGAAGCTTGGACAAATCGTGCCACCTTTGTTGCCATACAACTTAGGAATACAAGTTCTTAAATCTATGTTTATGACGCAGAATATAAAGCTGAAAGTCTGGCACTATACAATTGTCTATCTTGGACTATAGTATTTAGTTGCCACCACAGGAACCACACTTTCCAGACAGAACATCTGTATTTTTTATTATGGGAACATTTGCTTGCGTATAACCACAACATGGCTGAGCGCAACTCTGAAAGTTTCCCATAGCCTTAACTCATAAATGTGGCTTCCTAGGAGCCTTGCGAACATTTCACCATCGTGCCAAGTCTGCTCAGACAATTTGTGAGACAACTGTCAATTGCGACCTTTTATAGTCTCTCAAGGGTAGTCCGATAATCAGGATACAAATCCTACCCAGCATCAGTGAAGTAAAGAAGCTGCAAGTAGAGATGTCTGGGACACATGGGTTTAGCATCTGCCATTTAGCTACAATCCAGACCCAGAGGTTACTTTGGGTCCCAGATATCAGTCGATTCTGAGCCAAATATGGCTGAGCTTTGGCATGTAATGGAAAGTGTATACTGGAGCATGCATAATTGCGGACATTTAAGGTTTTTGTGGCATTTGGAAACTAATCCCAAATGGCCTAAACGCAATCAACTATATCCGATGCTTGTATGGCATTTCACTTTTGGGCCAGCTCTGTCCCAACTGGATGTTCTGCTCCATATCATGCCTGAGATAGAGTCTTATCAAGGTTGAGTAGTGGCTATGTTCTGGCAGCCAGTTTCGAATGAGTTCATCCGGCATCATTCCATGCTAATATGCGGACTAGATGAAAGTGGTAAGTGTGGGCCGGCACTGTGCCATCACACATTTGCAATCTGGGGAAATTGCTCTCTCTTCAAACAATACATGCCAAGTAAACCAGGCGAATGTGGCATGAAATCTGGCAACATGCAAAGCTGGGACCAACTACACCTGGAACATGTAGGTGTACATCTGCAACCCTGTTGGTAGGATGCCAGGAAAGAACCAGGGTGTGTGTGTGTGTGTGTGTGTGTCTGTGTGATGACAGCAGGTCTCAAAAGACACAATACCACATGCCACAACTTTTATACTTCATATATTTTTAGGCAAAAATGGCACACCGGTATGGTCAGGAGAAGTTTGACCATATTTCTGAGCTCCTCTACAGTCCTGGAAACAAAGACATTGGGTCTCATCAGTGCTTGTCATTTTTGTAACACTGAGACATGTGTAATTTTAACCAAATATCACAAACATGCATGACTGTTAAGCACAGATTATTATACTTGCATGCTTTTGGCATCGTCTGAAAGGAATCAGGGTTAAATCTATAATCAACTCAGAAATTTATGTTGATTTATAAATTGCTCAAAAGCCCCTGGTTCCACAACTCTACTTGACTATATACAGCTGTAGAAAAGACATTATTTATAATACTCTCTGATGTCACCCAAATGAAGATGAGGTTCCCTTTCAAGTCTGGTTCCTCTCAAGGTTTCTTCAGGGAGTTTCTCTTAATCTAATTTTAAGCTTTATGATGACCTCTGAATGACCTCTGATGTTGAAGTGTCCTGCTTGTAGCAATGTTAATGTCTCTTTTGTTATGAAGTCCATACTTAGACTGAGTGACATGTATGCAAAGGACTTACAGGTGTCATTTAAACTCTCTGCATGTTCCTTCATCTTTTTTCTCTTGCAAGCTCTGAAAATGTGTAGATGGAAGTCCAGTAATTTGGCAGCATTTTCTCTGTACTCTGTCTATAATGAGTTGTTTTGGCAGAAAGACCCAGACTGGGCAACACAGGCCTAATGAAAGACACAGATCTGAGCCAGAACTTGTGTGGGGAGCCCTACACTCTACACTGTCATGCTTAGATAGTAAATCCTAGCTTGTAGTTTCTTTTGCATTTTCATTCCAATATAAATCTGATGAGAACTGAATGCCTAGAAGTTGAAAAGTCTTTACCTGTGCAATGCACTGACCACTGACCTCAGGAATAGGCGGGTCAAGTATGTCTTCCTCTTTCCTGAAACTAATGATCATATCCTTGGTGTTTTTTGCTGTTTGGAGCCAGTGAGTAGTGTTGTCCACTGCATCACTGGAATATTGTGTGCCACCAGGCATCAGGGCTTTTGTTAAAGTCATCAGAATTTCACAAGGCACATAGCTCAGGGTAACCTGTCATCCAGAGTGATAAAAACAGAGCACAAACAACAATGGAGATAAGACACCACCTCGAGGCACTCAGGACAGCACTGGTTGTGGTTAAGACCAGCAGCATCCCTACTTATCTGTCTAGCTGTTAAGTGTCTGCCAAAGTGAGCGTGTGATGCTGTAGTAGTCTGTGATAGCCGTCAGGAACTGGCAGGAATCAACAGTATCAAATGCTCCTGAAAAGTCAATGAAGGTAGCATGAATTTCACTTTTTGGGATTCCTTTTACAGCATTATGCTGACTCTGAACAATGGAGACCAAAGCAGATTCTGTAAATCTATTCCAAATAAAGCCATGCTGTGACAGTTTTATAGAATGTCTGACTTAAGAGACAAGAATGACCTGAAGCAGACCTTCGAATGCTTGGCCAACAATAATGATATTATTATCTTCCTCAGGCGTGAGGAAAAGTTGGATGACTTCTTCAGGACAACAGTCGGCCTCTGTTGTTTTGATGACTTCATATACTTGATGACATCATAAACTTTTCATGTGCATGAGCATGCAGACAGAAATGGGAAAATTTCTAAATATTTTCTAACCATATAGAATTAATTATGGAAAGCTTAAGTTGTTATTATTAATTCTGAACTGAACAACTATAAAAAATGGTGAAATGCTTTCAAAATAAGTATCACGGATAAAGTTTCTTTACTTTGATGAAAAATACGAAAATACGACTAAAAAAAAGTTTTGGAATTTTATGTGGTAACTAGACACAAAGCTGGTTAAAAATGTCTTAAAAACGTTCTACAAAAGTTGCTGTAGTTCACAAGAGGTCAGGATCATGTGAGATGTAGAGTCCTGTATCTTATGACTTAAAGATTCAGCTAGCTATTTTGGTATTAGTAATAATAATGAGAAAAAGATTAGACAACAAAGAAGAAGAGTAAGAAGGAGGAGGAGGAGGAGGAGGAGGAGGAGGAAGAGGAGAAGAAAAATGAGGAGGAGGAGGAGGGGGAAAGAAGAAGAAGAAGGAGGAAGAGGAGAAGGAGGAGGATAGGTGAAAGCAAGGGTGAGGGGAGAAGAAAGAAGAAGAAAGATGAGGAGAAGTGGTAGGAGGAAGAGGAGAAGAAGGAGGAGGGGGAGAAGAGAGAAGGAGGAGGAGGAGAAGAAATAAGAAAAAGAAGGAAGAGAAGAAAGAAGAAGAAGGAGGAGGAGTAAGAGGATGAGGAGAAGAAAGAAGAAGAAGGCTAAGAAGGAGGAGGAGGAGGAGGAGAAGAAAGAAGAAAGAGGAGGAGGAGAAGAAAGAAGAAAAAGAAGGCTGAGTAGGAAGATGAAGAAGAAGGAGGATGAGGAGGAGGAGTGGGAAGAAGGAGGAGGAGGAGAAGAATCAGGAGGGGGAGAAGAAAGAAGAAGAAAAAGAAGGAGGAGGAGAAGAAAGAACAAGGAGGAGGAGGAGAAAAAGGAGGAGGGGGAGAAGGAAAAGAAGAATAAGGAGGGGGGTGAGTAGGAGGAGGAGGAGGAAGAGGATGAGGAGAAGAAAGAAGAAGAAGACTAAGTAGGAAGAAGAAGAAGAGTAGGAGGAGGAGGGGGAGAAGAAAGAGGAAGAAGAATCCTGAGTAGGAAGAAGAAGAGGAGGAGAATGAGGAGGAGTTGGAGAAGAAAGAGGAAGGAGAAGGCTGAGTAGGAAGAAGAGGAGGAGGAGAAGGAGGAGGAGGGGGAGAAGAAAGAGGAAGAAGAAGGCTGAGTAGGAAGAAGAAGAAGAAGGAGGAGGAGCAGGAGGAAACTACATTTTAAAACAAAGAATCAGACCAACAGATTCTTTATTCTGTGTTTCTTTTGTAAGATACCTGCATGTGTTAACAACCTTTTTCCCCCCGCTTGATGTTAGCGTCCATTTCTGATATATCAGTTAGACCTCTCCATGTTTTTGGCACAGATAACTTCAGACAGGTGTCCTGAGAAAAAGGTATCATCTGACCAAAGGAAGGGGCAGAGTGATTCCCAACCTTCAGATCTGTTTCCTGCCTGGTGGGCTGGAGTACTAACAATACAGCACTGCAATAGTGAGACATGCAGACTGGCTGACAGACAGACAGCTTCCCGGATCATAGTGCTGACACTGATGGAGATCCATCTCTCCGAGAACACCACCATCCTGTTCCACTCAGAACACATGATGATTAATCCCGATTGTGTCTCCGTGTCTCTCTGCTCTGAAATAGACCAAACGCTGTGAAAATCAAAGAGAAGTGTGAATTTCTCCTGTACTTCCTGTAGTTTGTCTGCTTCTCTCTTCTGCCTTTTTTTGTACACTTCCTTTCAGACAAACCTCCAGAACTGATTCACGACAAAGAGCTAATTGTTTCTACAGAGAAGTGTAAATCCAATAATATACGTGTTTGCTGATATTGGCTGGATGCTGAGCTGCTGGCTGGATATGGGATGAGATTTGGCATATCTTCGTGTGTGCGAACCGCTGAAATATTTCATGCCGTGATTGCGTGTAATGACTGACACAGATCTTTCTCACCGTCGAGAATATGAATTGTCTTAATATGCGGCGTTTCACATCAATCTCATATCGGAATCGATATTAAGGATAAAAAAGAGATTTGTGTGTCTTTAGTTTTCTGTGAAGTTGATGGATTGATTGTTCGTGCACATGATAGCTGTGAGGATGAATAGGGTGTGCATCTGTGCTGATTTTCTCTGTGCTGATTTTCTTTCTGACTGAACTCCTCAATATATGCTGATTACTGTTGGTTCAGCTTGGAAAGACATTTGAAATCCTGCTGTTCTGTCAGCGTGAGTGTGTTTTGTTGGACGGGGTGTGTGTGTGTGTGTGTGTGTGTGTGTGTGTGTGTGAGTCTATCATTTTCCTGACAGGGTGACAGAAATAGGATAGGTGTGGTAACCATGCTGCAGCAAAACACACACGCCTAGTGTACACACGTATGTCCTGTTGAGGTGACACAGTGACTGAGAGGTCATTATCCAACATGTCCGACATGCAGAGGGATGTTTTCTCTTCTCTCTCTCTCTCTATCTCTATCCCTATCTATATGTGTGTAAGCTGTAATTTCTTTCTCTATGTCCATATTTTCTCTCTGCTAACTCGTATGCAATATTCAACAAATTGGTCAGATATTGACGCTTGACCAAGCACAAACACAGGCACATAGAATCGAGGAACATTTTGCAACCTAAAACTGCTACACCAGTGCCAACACACATTATACTTTCTCCACATGAAGCTCTGTGTTTGATGTTGAATATATTCATGCAGTGTATTCTCATGCTGCACACACACACACACACACTTTCAGCATCGTGGCTGGCAGTGAACGAGAGGAGAAAAGAATGTAGGGAGCACAGGGTTCGGACTGAGGGCCAGAGCATTGATTGGCCACATGAATCAGACACACACACACTGTGTTTTTTTTCGATCGCTCATGGATTTGTGTGCGGGTGGCGGGGGACCTTTGTGGCTTTTCAAAGGCACTGGATTCCCAACCGCACCAAGTTAGGCCATTAATCTCTCGGTAAATGACATGTCATTCCTCGAAAGCTGCAGTCTCTATTATCCCTGCTAACACACCTTCAGCTGTTCACTAACATCTGACCATATGGAACATACATAGCACACACACGGAAAAATCCATTTCTTTTGACACTTCTAAAGTAAAGCAATTTTGCCACGCTGGAATGTGTAGGCTTCGGGAGAGCGTATGGACGTTGTACGCACGTTGTCACACGGCTAAAGGTGTACTTAATTAACAATCAGCAGACAGAGGTCTCATTCACAGCGACAAGGCTGAAAAATGAGAAATTTGTTTAGCTAGTTAACAGCCGGCTGGTCAGATAGTCTTTTGTGGTTATCTTGAATTGGCAAGGGCAAGCGTTCATTGGAGAAAGCATTAGTCTCTGTCTCATCTGTGTTCACCTGTGACTTTACTTTTCCACACCCCCCACTTCTTTTTCTTTCTCTTTCTCTCTCTCTCTCTTTTGCACACACATTGAGCTGATCCACATGTTTGCATGGAGATCCGGGTGCAGCTTAGTGCGCTCAACATCGATTAGCCATCACTCTCTCTCGTCCCAGGCTTTGTATTGGCCTCGGCTGAAAGCCATTCACGCCGCGAATAAAGAAGCAGAATTGATAAGCCTACAATCAATGCTCAGCCTTTGCCCTGTGGGATGCCTCCTCATCAGCATCTCGGAGTCTTCTCCTACAGATTGCTCCCATGTTGTAAATGCAAGGGTGTGTGTGTGTGTGTGTGTGTGCGCTCTCTAGTTCTGCTTAAATACCAATATCAAGTGCCGCTACTGTAATCACTGATTTTTAATCCAATTAAGGAAGGAATGAAAAGATTCCCACACATTGTGTCCCTTGTTTCTTTATTCCCCCTTCAGCTATTCTTTTAATTCTCTCGTTTTCATGTCCATTTTGGATTTTAAGCATAATACGCTTTAAATCTACATTTTAATGATATCCTAAACTAGTGAAAAAGCTCAGACTCTGGCTCGCTTTCACATGTTCTCTAATTATCCGTTTTAATCCGAGCAACGTGCCAGGATTGCAATAAATGTGTGGAGCGCTTCCACAGAGCCTCGAGCAGTACAGCAACTATAGTGACCTGCGTGTTTTAATGAATGTTTTCTATTTGGTTTGACTTCGTTTCATACTGCACAAATAATTGCTCCAGAAAAGAACAAAAATAACTTGCTGAGGAGTGTGTGGGATGAAGCATGAAACTCACTCGAGCTTTCCTGGAAACAACCTGAGGCCATTGGTGTGTCTGCCCTCGATACCTGGCTGCCAGTGCTGCCTCATAAGCTATGTCTTTCGAAAGCAACACTTTGATAGTGACACAAGAATTTGTTTAAGACATGCTTCTTGGACAACTGCTGTGCCACTACGAAGATGTGTTTGAGTTTTGGACACACCACAACTCTCACAAGCATTCACAGACTAGCTTTTTGGTCTGCACCCACATATGGCCTGGATGAATCACACAGAGGAAGTAAAGACATCAGGACTCAGTTCCAACAGGTTATATTGTGCATATATTAAGAAGCCCAAGCTTAGGCTTCTATATTGGTTGAGTTTTTATTCTGTATATATTCCTTTGAGTTGTTATAAAATTAACTCTTCAAGAACTGCAGTTGAAAAAACTTCATTTGCAGCTTTCATAGCTAGACTTAGACTTTATTAGGAGTATTGGGTTCTGCATTAAATTCCAGCCAAAAAATGTCCTCCTGACTGCCAGCAAGACAATGAAGATGATGAGTGAACTTCAGCACAGAGCAGCAGAAGATCAACAGGACCTCAATGGAGAGAGTTTCGGCTAGATTGGTGTTCACATCACATAGGACCCATCATGGTCCTGTCACATTAACATCCTGGTGAGGAAGGCCTGTCTTACTACAATGGACGCTTAACGCTTTACACCGTTTGCTGCTGAGGAACTTTTACACCTGCACCGTCCTGACCTGAAGCCTAGATAGATCAGACAGGAATGATGGGCCCTCCAAAGGGTGGTGTGATCAGCTGAGCTCATCATCAGGGATCTGCAGTCTATCTAGAGCAAGTGGTGCTGGAGTGAAGAACTTCAACCATCCTAATCATGGATTCTTCTCTCTGTTGGCATCAGGGAAGCACTTTTGCTCCCTGAAGGCCAAAACAGAGAATGATTACGAGCTTCTTCTCATAGGACATTCAGGCCCTCAAGCAGGACAACTCGCAGAAAAAGTTTTCTAAACTTTTCTGCGCAACCCAGACTACCTCAGCCTGAGTTTTGCACAGCACGTATTCCATACACCGACCAGGCATAACATTATGACCACCTGCCTAATATTATGTTGGTCCCCCTTTGCTGCCAAAACAGCCCTGACCCGTCATGCACTGTGTATTCTGACACCTTTCTATCAGAACCAGCATTAACTTCTTCAGCAATCTTTAGCAACAGTAGCTCGTCTGTTGGATCGGACCACACGGGCCAGCCTTCACTCCAACGTGCATCAGTGAGCCTTGGCCGCCCATGACCCTGTTCACCACTGTTCCTTCCTTGGACCACTTTTGATAGATACTGACCACTGCAGACCGGGAACACCCCACAAGAACTGCAGTTTTGGAGATGCTCTGATCCAGTGGTCTAGCCATCACAATTTCAATGTCATACTGTATATGGTTGTGTATGTGACATAAAATTTTAACTGGAACTTTGACAGTTGTGATCAATGTTCAGATCAGCATGTGGCAAATCTGAAACAATATGAATGTGGATTTTTTTAAGAGTTTGGAATAATATGTGAAAATACAAGCTAGGTATAATATTCAGTCACTTTTTAACTCTCTAAAATGAAGAAGATAAGTACACTGTAGTTATGAGCGGTGCAATGGTAAATGGAAAGAGAATTTAGAGTGAGGAAAAGTCACACATCACTGGTCGGTTGAGTAGGAATAAAGTTGGATACTTGAGGGCTTTGACAGAACAGGTTGGCTGGAGCATTATAAGAATCTCCTGCTAACCCATTAATGAGCTGGTGCAAGATATATGGCAGCATGACCCCTGTAGCAGCGAGAAAGAGAGAAAGAAGGAAAGACAGAGGAGGAGATACATGCATGCATGTGTGTGTGAGAGAGAGAGAGACTCGGAGAGACAGAAAGAGAGGGAGAGTGTGTGTGAAAGACAGCATGTAATAGTATGAGAGCGAGGGGTCATGCCCTTGAGAACAGAGAGAGAATGAAGAGGAGTAGGTCAGACAGGAACCACGAATTGAAGCAAGTGTCTAGAAGGCGAGATGAAGTGTGAGTATAACCTGCGTGCACAGAACACCAATGTGGAGAGGATCCGAATAAATAAAACAGCGCTGCAGGACACACTTACCTGGAAGAGCATCTGTCAGAAGCTTCACAGATCAGTGATTGGTTTTCATTGCTGTCCTGCAAACTCTGTCTTCATATTCAGGTTTGGATTCTTTAAATTCTCTCTGGGCCTTATTCATGGTGTGGAGTTAAACATGTGTAGTGTGATACCAAAAATTGAGGCTTTCAGAGCTCAGATGTGAGGAGTCAGACATGATTGTGTCACGTAATTGGTGCAGATTTGTCTGCTGAACATTCATGCTGCAAATCTCCTGTTCTTCCACAGCTTAAAGTTGCTTTATCAGATAGGATGTGGTGACTAAGGAAGCCATTGAAGTACACTGAATTCTCATGTTCATGGAACCAGCTTGAGATGAATTGTGCTTCAAAGGCACTATCATGCTCCAAGTAGCCATTATGAAATGGATAGATGTTGCCATAAAGAGATGCAAGTGGTCAGCAACAATACTGTAGACTGTGGCATTTAAAGAACACTCAATTTGTAGTAAGCAGAACTAATATGTGTCAAGAAAACATTCCTCAATCTATTAAGTCAGCACTATCCACGATGACGTGTGTTAGGTCAGGTCAGTGAATTCATACTATTGACATACATTTCTGACCCTAGTACATACATTTCTAACCCTAGTTCCCCTTTTGGCTTTGCTCCATAAAATGCAAGCTTCATAAGAATCTTTTACATTTGTCCTCTGTCACATCATCAAAAATTAGCAATAAGTTGAAGAAAAATACAGTAACTCAGATCGATACTTGAGCTCTGACACTTGAGCTCCGATTTGTGTGATTTTAAATGAACTTAATGGTCGTCTAACTTTGTGCTAGGACAATGTGCTAGGTTTAGCTGTAGGTAGTGTAGGTACAGCAGGACTAATGCGCTAACAGTGCGCTAATACCCTACCATATTTCATGATTCAGAAAGCTAAATGTTGGTAGGGTGTGTGAAGGTAGAGCAGTCAGAGATAACACATCCTCTAATCACAAACTTGCTTAAGGCTCAAGGGCACCTGTGCTGTCTTCCACACTCGAAAGATCGATACTTACCTTTTTCGCTCTCGCTTCACTCCAAATGTGCATCAGATTAGACTCGCCACTGATCGCTATCTCATTTATCAACAGCCACACATTGCATTTTGGGCGAGCTACTGCACGGCTGTTAAGGCGCCTTACGGATGTCCAGATTCGTATTCCCATCAAGCGGTCTGTTATTAAAGAAATACAAATTCACATGAGCACCTTTCACTAGGGATTCTTTGCTCCAGTTCTGAAGATCCGCTACCGACAGCTTCCTATTTTCTTTGCCTTAACACGTCTGATTAACCTCATGCAGAGTTTGGTAATTAGCAGATGAGTTGAATTAGGTGTGCTGGAGCAGGAAAATACATAGGATTGAACAGAGCGGTGGGTCTCCAGAAATCATGGCATCCTTCTAGTTCAGAAAACCTGCACAGAATAATAAGGACCTGCACTACTTTACTATTTTATGCTGTTTAGTGGTGGGTTGATGGCAGGCCACTTTTCCACATTTGTGTTGTTTGAAGTCTCCACTCGCTTTCTGTCAGGGCTCTGTATTTTTTGTTTACCATCACAGTGGGACAACAGTGGCAATATGACAAACATGCCTGCAGGCGGTAGCCTTCAAATCCGAGTGTGATTGATGGGTTTTGTTTTATTGCAGGAAATATGAACCGTTATGGCTATTAATGAGTAGACATCATTTCACTACCGGGAGACGCCAGGTTTGGTGAGAACACAGAGGGCTCCTCATTAATATTTGTTCGTTTTATTGCCTTTAGCTGCCGTTCTGTGATATTTACTCATCCACAGAAGGGCTTTCCACGGGGAGACTACTTCTGGTGGTGTAGATGTACTTTTTTTGTATCCTGCAAACATTCAAGCTATAGAACAATCACAAAAAAAGGGTACAGACATTTATAAAGCAATGCCTTAAGCACCAGATGTGAGAGGCTGGAAGATTGGTGAGGGCATGGCGAGGCAGTACACGCTGTCCGTGGTCCTGAAAAAAAAACAATCAAGTCAAAAAGCTTTTATTGTCATTTCTGATGCAGTACATAGTAAAATGAAACATTAATCCAATGTTTGCTGAAAAATATGCCCTACTACTGTTCTTTGAGTATTGGGCATCACTGAGAACTGTGTGTATGTATTGCTTTCAGAGAGTGTGCTGCCACAGTACGATCCCAAATGACATTTGGCCAGCAATCAGTAACGGTTGTTGTGGCAACTGGTCAGGTGCTCCTGGTGGCTCGGGTGAATATCAGCAGATTGAGAGCTGGACTGAAAATCCCAGCTGAAAATCACAGAGTGTGCACAAAGCAAAGTACATAAATAGATGAACCCAGGAGATAAAATCACAGCATGTATTTCAATACATCAGCATTTAAACATACACTTTCCATTAACAGCTTTCACATTAGACTTCACACAGACCCACACTGTGGGTGATTAGCAGTTCGGACTTGTCCTAGTTTAAGATGCTAAAAATGGCATCTACAGCAAATTAGTCAAACTGTATTTCTTCAAGAGCTGAACTCTGAATTAGTTCAGAATGCTGTAAAATAAACATAAACTGTTAGATTTCCTGCTGTGGCGATTCCATGGGATTGTTGGAGTAAAGATCAGCCACACATCACTTTATGGAAGATACTGTATTTCTTATTTGCATTACAAAGCCGGCTGTCAGAGAGACCGAGGAGTGTTTGGCTTAAAGCTGCTCTATCACTGCCAACTGGTCTGAAGGCAAAAGGTTATAGTGGGTAAAGAACAAAGCCCGGTTGGTGTGTAGTAGACGGGCTGGGAGATTCAATGTTAAATGCGGATTCGTCTCAGATGATGGGAAATTTCTTTCAACACCAGAGTGAATTGTAACAACAACACCTGTGAGACTCTACTAGCCTGATAACATTCTGATCCAAAATAACCCCAGAAGTCAGTGTAAACTAGTCAGATACTTCTATGTAGCATACATACAGAGAGTTTAGGACTTTTCATCAATAAACTCGACCAGGAACCACCAACTCTCTCACAAAGGCAATCTGACTGACACAACACATCCTGTTTCTGTAAACTGTCAACAAACACATGTGATTCTAGCAAATTCAGGCAAAGGTGATATGAAATTCATATTATAATTTGAACTTTTAGAAGATTACAAATGCTGCTAATTAGTTTTCAACAGAATTTAAACTTGTACACGATATTACCAAAAGTTTTGGAACTCCCCTCCAAATCATTGAATTCAGGGGTTGGGCTCGGCCCCTTAGTTCCAGTGAAAGGAACTCTTAATGCTTCAGCATACCAAGACCAATTTGGGGATGACCCCTTCCTGTTCCAACATGACTGCACACCAGTGCACAAAGCAAGCTCCATAAAGACATGGATGAGAGAGTTTGGTGCAGAGGAAATTGACTGGCCTGCACAGAGTCCTGACCTCAACCCCATAGAACACCTTTGGGATGAATTAGAGCGGAGACTGCGAGCCAGGAGACAAGCCCAACCCCTGAAAAACAACACCTGAATTCAATCATTTGGAGGTGTGTCACAAAACATTTTAGTTGTTTATAGTAATTTATAGTAGCCTACAGTAGTTTACCATAATAGTTCACAGTTGATTACGAAGGTTTAGTGCAGTTTACAGTAGCTTGTCACAGTTTGTAGTAGCTTACAGAGGTTTATTGTAGATTATAGTTGGGGATTGAGATGCTGATCATAATGGTGTTGATGATTGGTTGTATTTGGGAATTGCAGACTGTATAGATGTGTGTAGGAATCTGATCGAAACAAAAGATAAAATCATTTTTACAGCAGAAAACTTTCTGCCTTTGTCTCACCAGCTCACTGGATAAAAATGATGTGCATGACGTTGCATTTTTAACAAATATGTAAAGCAATATTTAACAAATTGCCTGGGTATAAGAGGATTAAAACACTTTGGGATGTGTTGTTGTAGGAAAATAATCCACTTAGTGGTGGCAACAGCAGCATAGCACTTCACTGTTTTCTTATAACAGCATTATAAATTACACAGTGAGCTACTGTGAAACTATTAGGAAAGTCATGTAGTTATTAGACAACAAAAAGAGCTGATAAACACACACACACACACACACACACACACACACACACACACACACACACACACACACACACACAGTGACAGTGATAGGCAGGTTACGCTATATATTATATATATATTACTTCTGTGTTACTATATAATTGAAAATAATTGCCTGGCTCAATGAGAAATTCATTGCTAGTAAAGAGATTGTGTGGGTTAAGTGGTTTTCAGTGACCAGTGAAAGCTTTTCTTTGTCACTCTGTGAATTATGCCCCATGCATTGAACTAGCATTCAACGTTAAAAGCTAATCTTCACCCTGACTGATAAAGAGGCGCTGTCTGTAGGCTGGTGTAAATACAGGTGTGTAGTTATATTGCCAGTGGTTAATGTATGCAGATTAACTGCTTAGTGTGCTAATCAGTGGCAGACTTGCAGTATGAGAATCCAGGCTTGGGAGGGATATGTTCTGCCTCTCAGCTCTGGAGAAAAGTCCGGTCTGGCTCGAGAGCGGCTAGCCAAACGCTGCGTTTGACACATTAAGTGTTTTTGCTTGCTTGTGCTCTGGTTCCTTACATTCACAGTGTGCCATGTGAAGAACAGCCATCTGTGCAGCTCGCTGTTTTGTACTGGCTCCTGACGGTGAGGCGACATGCCGGGTCCCCCAGCAACCCCCACAAACACACAAACACACGTATACTTTAATGAAAGCCATCAGTCTATTGGGCACATCACTATCTGTCTACACACACACACACACACACACACACACACACAATCACTATTGCAGACCCTCTGCCTGTTATAACCCCCAGTGAAAAAAGAAATGGTGCTAAAAATGTGCAGAAAACGCAATAACATGCTTAATTTATGTGTGTGTCTACCAGCTGCCTCCATCCTCTTGTCGCTGATGAACGGAGCTGTATGAATTTGGATTTGGCTGTGAATACACAAGCCTCGTTTAATAAAGTGTGTGAGTGTGAGAGAAAGAGAGAGAGAGAGAGAGAGAGAGAGAGAGAGGTTTAATTTTGATACCAAACACAATCATGCAGAAGTGATTTGACCATAAATACAATAATTAGAGACCAAGACAGTCTACAAACAGCCTGCACTTCAGCCATGCTGGACTTGAATTCTTAAAAAAAAAAAAAAAAAAAAAAAAAAAAAGCCACTATTATTCATCATAGCTAGATTTTTGTCTGCAAAATTCCATACTTTTTTATGCTGATAAATGACATTTATTTCACTAGAATTTCTCACTATCAATAGTTTTCTGTCACAGCCTTATAAATATAGGTCTACATAAATTTACCGATAGCACAGCTTCTTCGGCAGCACTTACTGTGCACTTTATATACACCAATCAGGCATAACATTATGACCACCTGCCTAATATAGTGTTGGTCCCCCTTTTGC
Source organism: Hemibagrus guttatus (assembly GCA_033459395.1). Lineage (NCBI taxonomy): Eukaryota > Metazoa > Chordata > Actinopteri > Siluriformes > Bagridae > Hemibagrus > Hemibagrus guttatus. Next base: position 1,453,535 of record JAUCMX010000015.1, on the reverse strand, counting down.
TGCCAAAACAGCCCTGACCCATCATGCACTGTGTATTCTGACACTTTTCTATCAGAACCAGCGTTAACTTCTTCAGCAATTTGAGCAACAGTAGCTCGTCTGTTGGATCGGACCACACGGGCCGGCCTTCGCTCCCCACGTGCATCAATGAGCTTTGACCGCCCATGACCCTGTCTCCGCTTCACCACTGTTCCTTCCTTGGGCCACTTTTGATAGATACTGACCACTGCAGACCGGGAACACCCCACAAGAGCTGCAGTTTTGGAGATGTTCTGATCCAGAGGTCTAGCCATCACAATTTGTCCCTTCGTCAGACTCGCTCAAATCCTTACGCTTGTCCATTTTTCCTGCTTCTAACACATCAACTTTGAGGACAAAATGTTCACTTGCTGCCTAATATATCCCACCCACTAACAGGTGCCATGATGAGGAGATCATCAGTCTTATTCACTTCACCTCTCACTGCTCACAGTGTTATACCTGATCGGTGTATTATTTAATATAAATAAGAAGGTACAGAGTTAGGCAGAACTTTGGGTTAGAAACCAAACACCACATGTACAATACTTTCTGTATGTGTGAGCCCATTAAGAGCACTTCTCTCCAATGTTTTTTTTTCTCCAAAATATTGGAAAGAATGGCAGCAGTAATATGTTTGATTATAATCAACTGTTTGGGTAATTTGGGCCTGCATGGGGTTTCTAATTAAAAACAAAGGATCCTAAGGTTCTCCTCATAATTATCTCATTTATTTGTCATTAGCATGTGATCACACATTCTTGCTTCTTGAATCAGTGTTTAATATATGTGTTTTATGATCTTTTTATGCAGATAAACATCAACAAAGATACAAAATGATTCTAATGCCAGATAGATTAGACATTTCCTGCTCCTGAAACTTGCCAATTCACTGAACTGGGCATCTGATTAGGGTGCATGTGCCCAGAACTGCCTACATAATGACTGTGTTGAAAGATTTGGTGACTTTTACACCCATTTAGAGACTTTATTAAAAAAAAAATCCTAGCAACAAATCTAGCTATTTTTAACAGACATGAGCGTCTGCCTGCACTCATTATACCCCTCCAGCTCACCTCAGAGCTGCTGGAGAAAGCAGGTTGACATCACCTCCAGTGTGTAAAACCTGATTACGTTCCCAATGACCAATCACTGGACACCATTGTTCCCAGCAATGAATCACTGGACACCATTGTTCCCAACAGCCAAACACTTATCACCAGGGTTCCCCATGACCAATCACTGACCACCATTGCTCCCAATGACTAATCGCTTATCATTACGGTTCCCAGTGACCAATCACTGATGACCATTGTTTGTCCTGCCCAGATATTTCTTTGTTCTTCATTTTAAAATCTCTTCTTGGCCATTTTAAAAGTAATCCACTTGTAACCTTTTCCTTCATGACTGTTGGTAGCATTTTGTAAATTTGCAAATCTTTGATTTGACTCTATTTTTGTAGACACACAAGGAGTTAGTGTGTGGTGTCAAGCCCAAAGATGACTTTTTTAAATTAATTTATAATCTATTACTTTATATTCTGATAAAACTCTGTTCTATTTGATTCTGTCTTCAGATGATCTATGACGTCTGGTGACTTCCTGTGACTTTTTGAGCGTGCGTTAGCTAATTTTCCTTTAAAAGAATTAACGATACTGCATGTACCATTCACTTCACAAATATATTGGAGATATAATAAGCTTCACGTGTGCTGGGAAAATGGTATTTTATAAATATTTCTAATTTTAAGCAATACTTGTAGGTTTTACATGGACACTTGAACATAAAATCTTTTGCACAGGAAAAATGATGTGTTCTTGTAATACAGAGTGTATGTGCAGTATTGTTCATTCATATTCCCAAAAATGATGGCCAGATTGCTTAACATCGATATGTTGAGTCTCAATTTTTACACCGATCAGGTATAACACTGTGAGCAGTGAGAGGTGAAGTGAATGAGACTGATGATCTCCTCATCATGGCACCTGTTAGTGGGTGGGATATATTAGGCAGCAAGTGAACATTTTGTCCTCAAAGTTGATGTGTTAGAAGCAGGAAAAATGGACAAGCGTAAGGATTTGAGCGAGTTTGACGAAGGGACAAATTGTGATGGCTAGACCACTGGATCAGAACATCTCCAAAACTGCAGCTCTTGTGGGGTGTTCCCGGTCTGCAGTGGTCAGTATCTATCAAAAGTGAACCTGTGACAGGGTCATGGGCGGCCAAGGCTCCTTGATGCACATAGGGAGCGAAGGCTGACCCGTGTGGTCCGATCCAACAGACAAGCTACTGTTGCTCAAATTGCTGAAGAAGTTAATGCTGGTTCTGATAGAAAGGTGACAGAATACACAGTGCATGATGGGTCAGGGCTGATTTGGCAGCAAAAGGGAGACCAACACAATATGAGGCAGGTGGTCATAATGTTATGCCTGGTCAGTGTATATACAGTCTATTAAAGGGATATTAGTATGTATTTAAATGTTGACAAATATTTGTAGAGACTCTTTTAACAACGAGGATCGTCTCTATTATTACTGTCCAGTGGCTCTTCTTTCTCTGTGCTACATGCACATTGTTATACAGCGCCACACATTTGTACCGCGGACACACAATTTGCGGAGGTCCAGCAGGATGTAATGTGAGTCTCTACTGCCCCCCTGTGGCGCTCTTTAAACATGACATCTACTTAGAATCTAATTTCTGGAAAATATCAAAGTGCTTTATGTACATGAGTGACAGTAAATTTTCCACCGTTTTATTGTCAACATTTTACTTTTTATTTTTTTTAATTTAATCCAGACATTGTTGAAAAACTATATTTCTAAAAATATTTTTTTCATATGTTGTTATCTCAGTGTAAACTGTGCTAACGATGTATTAATGAATTTTTAAAGGATGTCTAATAAAATCTACAGGATTCAGGTCAACTCATTAAATTACTCTAACTGTATTGAACCAGGAATGTGTGAATTCTGGGACACCATTTGTAAGCACTCCAATTTCATTTTCACTACATGAGCATGTCCAAAAAATTGCTGTGTGCATGCTTTTGGGAAGAATTTTGGATGGGGGAATAGAAGCTGAAAGTTATAAAGGCCAAAGCGATTAAATAACCAGAGCGGTTCGATCTTCGGGCTGAGGAAACGTAATATGACAGGCAGCTTAACTGATGACAGCTGAAGATAACTGAAAAGTATTAGCTAAATGGTGTGTAGAAAGAAATCTAGAAAATGTTGGCTTTTGTCTCTCTCTGTATGTGTGTGTGTGTGTGTGTGTGTGTGTGTGTGTGTGTGTGTGTGTGTGTGTGTGTGAGAGAGAGTCTGGGAATATTCCTCTCATATACCAGAAACCCACAGAGGAAGTGGCATGTCTGAGGTTAAGGCAGTATGTGGAAAATGTGGCGTGAGGAAAAGCTGAATCCTCCTCTGTGTGCCATCAGTTTACTATAAAATCTGGCTCCTAAATCAACATATTTATAAAAATATTCAAGTTGTTTGATCTCTGTTGAAACGGATTATGGAGTGCAAAGCCAGAACACGGGAAACTGTTGAAATAAATTTCATTATATTCATCGCAGATGCAGATTTCTGTAAATTGTGTTTTACTGCGTTCACGCTGAACATAACTATTCTTTATCGGCTAACATACTGCTTCTGGAAGAACTCGCAGACAAAGACAGTCTTTCTCAGCAATACACAATGAGCAGTATTGTTATCTAAATGCTGACTAATTGCATGAGTGATGAAAGAATTGTAATATTCATTCCCTCCACTTTATTTTTAATGGATTTTTATGTCACACTCATATATAAATACACAGCCTTCAATCTCTCTCTCTCTCTCTCTCTCTCTCTCTCTCTGTCCTTTCTCTGTCTTATACACATCTTCGTGTGTGTGTGTGTGTGTGTGTGTGTCAGATGGGGCAGTGGAGACAGCAAGTCTGTGGTTTTGCATCATGTGAAACAGATGAAGTGTGATGGTGAATTTTGCAGGAGGTAACGTCGGGTTGTCTCTCTCTGTTCTGTTTGCAAATCTAAGCTGAACATACCACTGGTCAGTTTACAGACTTCAAATAGCCGGATAAAATCTGTCACTTTAACAAGTCATAATGGCTAATGGATATGCTCAGGGGACAAGTTGATAACTTCAACAGAGTTGAAGATGGAGTTAGCGTTTTAACCAGAACAAATCCTCCTGGTTATGAAGAAGTTAATGCTGGTTCTGATAGAAAGGTGTCAGAATACACAGTGCATGATGGCTCAGGGCTGTTTTGGCAGCAAAAGGGGGACCAACACAATATTAGACAGGTGGTCATAATGTTACGCCTGGTTAGTGTATATCCTGAATTCACATTTTTCTGTAAAACTGCTATACAAGCAAACGGAACTGAATTGAACAGATCAGTTGTTTTAATCTGCAAATACGTAGGTGAAAATATATGAACACGGTAGTTGCAATGGCTCATGGAAACACATGCTTTTAAATGGATTCACACCTTAAAAAAATTATTTTAATGATAATATTTTAGGGTCAAATGTACTGTAGAAATGTTGGGTGTGGCGTCGCAGAATGCTGCAGAGAGAGCTAGGCTATTATTATGAGCACATAGGCTGTCGTTAGTTGAATTTAGTTTAATTCCTGGTATTTTATTCCCATATTTGTGAATGTCACATCAGTGAGGAAACAAATGGCAATCAAATCACTGGAATCATCCAATAAGTAATTATACAGAGTGTACACATGGATGTGCATTCTGTTCATAATGTACACTATATTGCCAAAAGTTTTGGGACACCCCTCCAAATCATTGAATTCAGGTGTTGTTTTTCAGGGGTTGGGCTCGGCCTCCCCTCCACTCTAATTCATCCCAAAGGTGTTCTATGGGGTTGAGGTCAGGACTCTGTGCAGGCCAGTCAAGTTCCTCCACACCAAACTCACTCATCCATGTCTTTATGGACCTTGCTTTGTGCACTGGTGTGCAGTCATGTTGGAACAGGAAGGGGTCATCCCCAAACTGTTCCCACAAAGAGCATGAAATTGTCCAAAATGTCTTGGTATGCTGAAGCATTAAGAGTTCCTTTCACTGGAACTAATGGGCCGAGCCCAACCCCTGAAAAACAACACCTGAACTCAATGATTTGGTGGGGTGTCCCAAAACTTTTGGCAATGTAGTGTATATGAAAACCTTTTCACATTTTCTTTAAAATGCTATTGGCATGCATCAGAGTAACAGATAGATACAACGATATCTTGTAGTATGTATATGCTAATAGCCTTTGTCTTCACAATATTAAAAAAAACTAAAACTAGACTGGACTGATGTCATTTTTGATAAAAATGCAGTTTTCAGCTAGTGGAAACATTCAGAGCATCTCCCTGATCCTCTGATACACACGTTTCTGATAAGAGCTGAAGGCAGGACAATATGAGAGTCCTCGACTGGAGTAGCAGATACGTTCAGACCATGACACATGATTTATTTTGATTTATAGCATCCACTTCAGCACGCGACAGTTTCCTATCTGTTCAGCATTTATCACAGGGCAGGTTTCGTTGAGTTATGACTGTTGATGGTCTGACCTGCTCTGTTTTTTTCTGAAGCCTGTAAGGTCCAGAAACCTTTGGAAATAGAGTAGTTTAGCGTTGTTGTGTCAATATTCACAAAAAGGCTACAACAAACCGCATTTAAGCATGTAGAGCTTTGAGAAGGTCACAAGCATCAGATTCTTACATTGTGTTTGTTTTGTCTTATCCTGACGAGTGGTTTATCAATCATCTGTCACTCGGAGTATCAGCAGGTGCTGTCAGTCAAATGTCACTCCTGTTTCAGATTTGCCAGAATCAGTCAGTTTGCAGTCCAATCTGTTGTAGAGTGAGATGGTAGTCATGCCATGTGCTAGTGTAGACCCCCTGATGGTGGAAACAGAAGAGCCAACTAGATCATCAGTCCATGTACTTCTGGTTAAAAATGGATCTCGTATTCAGTAGTTGAGAACGTTGTTCGTAATATCCAGAAACAGTTCAGATCTCTACTGATTTAAAAAAAAATATTTCTCTGTAAAGCTGCTTTGATAAAACGTCCATGAATCGAACAGATCGGTTTCTTCAATCTGCAAACACTTCGATGAAAATATACGAACACAGTAGCTGCAATGACTCATGGAAACACATGCCTTTAAATGGATTCACTAGAGCTAGACTATTATTATGTGCAGATAGGCTGTTGGTTAAATTTAGTTGAATTCCCGGTACTTTATTTAAAATAGTGAAATGAGTGTAGATACACTCTATTGCCAAAAGTTTTGGGACACCTGCCTTTACATGCACATGAATGTAATATGGAGTTGTCCCGCCCTTTGCAGCTATAACAACTTCAACTCTTCTGAGAAGGCAGAAGCGCATTTGTGAGGTCAGGAACTGATGTTGGACGAGAAGGCCTGGCTCACAGTCTCCACTATAATTCATCCCAAATGTGTTCTATGGGATTGAGGTCAGGACTTATGGACCTTGCTTTGTGCACTGGTATGCAGTCATGTTGAAGCAGGAATGGGTCATCCCCAAACTGTTCCCACAAAGATCAAATCAAATGTCAGTGGTCACACACACTTTTTTAACTGAGACATTAATTGAGATTTTAACTGAGACATTAAACAGAAGTTACTTACTTAGGAGTAAAAAATGTATACTATAAATATACACCAAATGGAGCATTGGTGGCTCAGTGGTAGGTTTCTCACCTACCATGCGGAAGGCTCGGGTTCAATTCCCAGCCAATGCCCAAACCCCAACCACTGGATGCAGTGCTGGTCCCAAGCCCAGAAAAAATGGGAGGGTTGCGTCAGGAAGGGCATCCGGCGTAAAACCTGTGCCAAGATGTTGTGCGGACCAGTTGGTCCACTGTTGCGACCCCGAACAGGGAGCAGCCGAAAGCAACTATAAATATACACAAAATAAAAGATAGACAGCAATAAAGCGTGTGTGTGTAAACTGTGTTCAAAATATAAAACAAAATATTCATAAATACGGGAAATGCTGTGTGTATTGACAGGAATGTTAGGCTTGAAATCCAAGCTATGTGTAAACAGTTTTGTCCTGGGTGAGGGCCTGAAAGCCCTGAGGGAAGCTGCTTCTCCTCATTTCCTCTGTTTTGGCCTTCACGAAGCAGAAGCGCTTCCTTGATAGCGACAGAGAGAAGAGTCCATTGTTAGGATGGCTGAGGCCCTTCATTATCTTCTTGGCCTTGGTCCAGCAGTGCTCGCTGTAGATAGACTGCAGGGTCAGGGAGCTCAGTGTGGATGGTTCAGCTGATTGCACCAACCTCTGGAGAGCTCTTCTATCCTGCTTGATGCTCGAGGCTGTGATGCTTCATGGCAGGATGCTCGCGATGGTGCAGGTGTAACCATCCTAGCAACCTTTCCCAGTGATAACCAGTAATATTCTTCATATATTGTACTGGTTTATATGCTAACAAGGATGTTATGCTCATATCTCACTCACTTTCAGTAGCAACTTTATGCTTGTCAGGGTCTCGGTGGATCCTGAGCCTTTCCCAGGAACGCTGTTGAAGGAACAGAATCCAAAATATAATATCATTTAACTAGATACCAACATGCAGAGCACTGTATCCAATTTAAAGGATTATATATATCTATATATATAATCTATGTAAGCCAGAAATTTCACCCTCTACCCAGCCTTATCTCATCTACCCTGCTCTATTGTTCCCTCCTTATTCACATCTCACCCAATTACAGTTGTGAGAAATAGTTTGTGTATCTGAAATACTGCATTGATTACTCTTTATCCACTCGTACATACTAACAACTTCCCCAAAATTTACCTGAAGACAGGGTCTGCTCTATTAAAAAGGCAGATCATTTCATCTGAACCATGCAATGTGGTCATATATTTTCAGAGGACATGATGGAAGGAGAGTGCTGGTTTGGGCTTTCTTTGCTGCCTCAGGAACTGGAAAGCTTCCCAGTAATTGAGAATACTGAATTCGAAACTGTATCACATATATAAGAGGAAATATCTGAAGCTTAGCCAGTGTTTGATGACAGAACAAGACAATTCTACATGAACAAAATGAACAACAGAATGAGAATGTTTATATAGTATGTGTGTACAAAAAGTAAAGGAATTAAAATTGGACACAACTGTATGACTCCACAGCTGTTTATTAGCAACAGACCCACACTACTTGTCAAGTTCACAGATTACTCAACATTGACATCTGATTTTTATCACCCACACACTCTATATTTATATATACATTATATATACAGACTCTGGCCAGTAGTCAGTTCTTCATTCGTTCATTGTGAAGCATTGCTCAGTGCTGTGAATTCAGTTGATGTACTGAGTCTTTGTTTATTGTGTATGCCTGTCTCATTTTTGATCTTGTATTCTAATAAAAACAATGTTCAGAAAAATCTATTGTACTGTATAAATACACACACAGTCTGCACTTTGCAAGAGAGAAGAGAAAATGTGGCATATGACTCAAGTCAGACAAGGGCAATGTATAAAACGTTTCAGTTTATTAAAATAGACATAGACAATAAATAACCTATGGACTCTATAAAAATACACAGTACGCACTGACTGTACAGAGCACTAGTTAGACAGCACAAGTATGCAACACTGCTTTAAAATATGACAAGCATTCAGAAAAAATATTTCAGTCTAATAATAAAAGGATCAAATAAAGTGAAAGATTCAGCTGTAATAATTCCAGATACTACAATTCCTTAATTATCCTCCACTAATTGCTTTTTCATTTTTGAAGCAAAGCTCTGATTTAATAATGACCCAAGGCTGAACTGACTTGGCCCTGGGAGTGAAAACGAAAGGTAAGAGTGAAGCAATGAGAAGATAAGGAGATTATAGTTACTGTGATGGCAGAATAGGTTGTTTATTACAGATTATTTAGCGCCTTTTTGCACTCAATAAATGTCTAATGGCCTATTTTTGAGGCAACAGATTTATTTACTCAGTCGTATTTCTAGCATTGCTCTCTGTCTCTTATTCTCCCATCTCTAACACCTTCACTTATATCGTATCATCTCTTTTTTTTTTATCAGGTGTAGAAGTCATTTCAAATGACCCAGGGATATTAATGATTTGCTTCTATGAGATTTTCAATGATCTGGCTCAGTGTTTAATTTTAAGCTAGTGCAGTAAGACAGCATATGAATTGATCAGAGACCAAGAAGGATGAGCAAACAGCTTACAACTTGACCAGACAGCAAGATACAGGTTGATCAGATGGCATACTGATTAATCAGAGAGTATGTGTATTAATCAGTCATTATGCAAGTTAATCAGACAGTATATGATTTGATCATTTACATTTACAGCGTTTAGCAGATTCCCCTAAACCAGAGCAACTTACATTTATCTCATTCATACCTCTGAGCAGTTAAGGGTTGGTTGTCCATGGTATGTGAACCCATAATCAATGCCTTAACCACTGATCTACTACTGATTTACCCCACAGTGTACCAGTTGATCAAGCATTTATAGACATAGCTTTATAGAAATCCTTTCCACAAGATTTTGGATCATGGCTGTGGGGATTTGTACTCATTCAGCCACACAAGCATTAGTGAGATCAGGTGAGGAGGCCTGGAGTGTAGTCAGTGTTCAGGTTCATCTCAAAGGTGGGATTTAGGATTGAGGTCAAGACTTGTGCAGAACACTCAAGATTTTTCACACCAACCTTGGCAAACCATGACTTCATGAAGCTTGCTTTGTGCACAGAGGCATTGTCATGATTGAACATGTTTGGGCCTATTAGCTCCAGAGAGGGAAGTCTTTGTGGCAAGAGTTTGGTAAAGGAACACAAGGGTGAGCATATAATACAAAGGTGTAATGGTCAGGTGATGGTCAGGTCAGGGATGCATATACTGTAGTTCAAGTTTATCTAGACACACAAAAAATCATTCTAGCAGAAAATATTTTATTCAGTCAAAAAAATGACATCCAATAGTCTGACATTTCCAACTGAAATAACATTTGTGCCTTTAAATCTGATTAAACATACCTTTTTCTGGACTGTTGGTTAATCAGTCAAACCAGATTGTCCAAAATGTCTTGGTATGCTGAAGCATTACGAGTTCCTTTCACTGGAACTAAGGGGCCGAGTCCAACCCCAGAAAAACTACACCTGCATTCATTGATTTGGAGAGGTATCCCAAAACTTTTGCCAATATAGTGTATCAACCCAGTTGGACTCCTATTTGCAGATTTTGGAGCAACGTATCAGACTAATGCTCTATACTACCATCTGAGGAACATCATCTGAGGATACATCTTGGAAAAACAGTGTTTATTCTTACAGTTCAGCTCTAGAGACTATCATAAAGAGCACTGAAAGTGTTCTGGTGGCTTGAGATGACACAACACCTTAGTAGTTAAACACACGTTTTCATGATTTTTCCTTTAACGTATCACCAATGCACCCACCCTTATTTGAGCAATTTTTGAGACGCTCAAAGTCTAAAAACTGGACTTGCCCTGCTATGGGGGAAAAAATCCTCTCCTGTTGCCCCTAGCTAGCACTGCAAAGGAACCTTTAAGATATTATACCCAGGTGCACGGTTCCTTTAACCATTCTGTACTAATTGCTCTTTCATTTACAGGTGCAAAGATATGATTTATTAAGGCCTCAAAGCTTGAGAGAGAGAGAGCGAGAGGTGAGGGTGAGTCAGAGAGGAACTAAAGAGACAGGTGACAGGTGGGAAGGATTACACACTGGAGCTAAACCATCTGTCTGTCAGCACCATTTCATTTAACACACCAACAAAATTCCCCCACTCACTGTGATATTAAATGACACAGAAGAATGGATCTGCTGACTCTCTTTGGTTGTCTTTGGGTGTCTTACAAGCTGCCAGTGACAGTAGTAACAGTAGCCAAATGTTCAGCTCTTAGCTGGAATCTTTGCCTCTTTACCACAGAACTAATAAAATTGGCATAAAGAGAAGATAGAACAGACGTCTGCAGTTTTCTGAAGCGCAGGCACAATTTTGAGGTTTCAGAAGCATATCTGAGTTAATCTATTCCAAACTGAAACACACTACAACACTTCTACAGTTTTCCTTAAGTCCATTCAGTAGAACTGATATTCGAGGAAGTTCGTTGACTCTGCGGTATGAAACTCTTAATGAACAACTGTCAAAACATCACAAGTTTTTTTCCCCCTCTTGTTTATGAATCAGCACTATGGATACGCACAGCTTACTCGTGATTGCTGTCTTGACTTGTCTTTATTGCACACAGTAAATCAGAATGAATTTAATCAAACACACAGGCCTCAAAGACCATAATTTTCTGCATTCCGCTGTCCATATTCAGACCAAAATGGCATATTAATGTTTTCCCAAGTTCTAAGGCAACAGAATATTGTTTTACTGAGTCATGCATAAAATGACAGTGGATACAGATTTACATACCTGTGATGGCTAAATAAATAGAAATGGGGAGAAAACAAGAACCCCTAAATCAAAAGCATAAACTGAGTGTAACCCACATGGTCATCTCAAACCATAAATAATGACCTATATCTGGGCTTACAAGTAATACTAGCACTGATTATAGTTATTATGATGGCAGAATATGTTGGCTGGATCTGAGTGTTGACCATTTTGGCAAGTCTTCTTTGCTTGTCTCTGAATACTGTGTCTTGAAACTCGGTGAATGTCTGACTGTTCTGATGTTGAGGCGATTTTTTACAAATTCATTCATTCATTCATTCATTCAATGAAAGATACTTGGGCTGTGATTTACTAATATCTAAAATAATAGTATTGGGACATAATAATTGTATAAATACGTGTCACGTGCAACTTAGGAGGAGGAAACATGTTAAAGAGGTTCGTGTTTGTTTTTGTTTTTTTTCCAGATGCTCTAAATGTTCCTGGTGTACGCAGTGCCTTAGTATACCAAGAGACTGCTATGCATCTAGAAAACAAAAATGTTAAGCATAACATTCAGACAACATACAGTAATAATTCATGGGCTTGAGTATCACACTTAGTGTACATAGTGTTATGGGTATATCACTATAATAGCTTGAGGGCTTCATGTATTAACTATTAGCCTCAATTTATTAATTTGTGATCTCGCTTTATTAAAAAAGGCCACCTCAGAGTCTCTGTACATTTATACAATGCAATTTATATTGAAAACTTGAGGTTTGCTGATAAAGTGGCATTAAAGCGCTAACAACAAAAACTGCAGTAAACAACATGGTTTAGCAAAAGTCTTTATTTATAATTATTTAAAAGAAATAAAAAATAAGGATAGCTTCGAAACAAAAATGACTCTCCAATCTGTTGTAGATATTCACAGTACTTTTTTAATCAAATGAGGATGAGTTCTCTTTTGAGTCTGGTTCCTCTTAAGGTGTAACATTCAGGAGACACCGCCTGAAGCAGGGATCGACCCCGGACCTGAGTTTATCAGACCTACACGCAGGATAAATTAAAGCACTGCTTTATTAACAGAACTCAGACAAGACTAACACAAAACACCGGACAAATAAAATGCGAGTAACAAAACTTAAGGATAACATGGGAACCTGCAAACATAACAGCGTCTGACTGAACAACAAACAAACAATAACAACTGATCAAGACAGATACACAAGGGCTGGTATATATAGGATAAAACATTAGAGTAAACGGGGAACAGGTGACACAGCAGGAAGGGTGTGGCACAACACACGTGAGTGCTACACAAACAAAAAGCAGGCTATTATGAATCGCCTGCCAGTTCCCCCTCTGGTGGACTGGCAGGGAACTGTCCTGGTAGCTCCTGACGTAAGGTTTCTTCCTCTTACCACCTAAGAGAGTTTTTCCCTGACACAGTCACTTCAGGCTTGCTCATTAGGGATTAGAGTTTAAAACAAATAAATTTAAATATAAGTCTAATATTAATCTTGAACTATATTTCTTATGTGCTTTATGTAAAGCTGCTTTGAGACAATGTCCATCCTGCAATATAATTTATCGGCATATCAAAAACCATGTTATCTTATAAGCATGTGGTATAGGGGGGAAAGCAGAAAGAAGCCTTCCTGTGCGTACGATGCCACACAATGCAACTTCTTTAAAAACGACATGTCTCTTTTATTTTCCTCTCTGACAGATATCAGTGCGCAGAATGGGCCGCACGAAGCAACAACTTCGGCTCCACCTTCTGACCATGATGAGGACAACTCACCTGGTTACACTGGTAAAGCAATGTTCTGCTTATTATTCTTAATTTCAAGATCAATATCAGCTTGGACCACCTGAACAGTATGACTGTATAATGTGCAAAAAACACTCTTATTTATCTACAATATCACAGTGAAGGTGAAGGAGTGGATTTTATTTTCTATAAACAGATGCTCTGGCAGTATTTCTGGCTTTAATTCAAATGCTAAGCTGTTGCTATAGTAATAGCTCATTCACAAGGATCATATAATACATAATAATACACTTTGAGGTGGTCAAGCAACTCTCTTTATGTATTATGACACAAGTATTATACAAATATACATGTAGACTCTTTAAAGGGTTTCTTCAATGGTTCCATGGATGGTTATCGATTCTCTTAGAGTAAATTTACTTCTTCTGCTGTTTTCTTTTAAATTTTCTATGTAGATTTGAGGGGCATGGGGGCTAGCACCTCTGGGATTGGGGGATGTGATGTTTGCTTTCCGTCTCTGTCCCGTGTGCTTGGAGTTTCCGGGTTTTCCTCTGGGTATTCTGGTTTCCTTCCCCTCTCCAGAGACATGAGTTGTAGTCTGATTAGCATTTCTAAATTGTCTGAGTTGTGTGAGTGTGTGTGCAATTGTGCCTCGTGATGGGTCGAGTCCAATCCTGGCTCCAGTACAGTAAATGAATGGATAGATGTAGATCCTGTTTCCTTTAAAAAGCTGAAATCATTGGCTCTCCAAAGAATCCTTGAGAAATCATTGTGTAGGTATTGTGTGAAAGATAATATGGATTATCTATATATGTAATACAGATCAAAGTTCAGCATGTAGCATGTAAAAACAGCATGTAGGTATACATTTTTACAGATTTGTTTTTCAGTATATAGGAATAAAGGAATAGATTTCGAAATGGAAACTGAGCTAATCGACTCAGCACTAGGTTCAGTAAGGTGAAGGCCTTCCTTCCAGAGAGTGTGTTGATGTTTGTCTCTCTAAGCTACGGGGAGCTGGGTCACACGTCCAAAGAAAGCGTATCACAACCAGCTGAAAAATGTTTTCCTTGACCCAGAGAGCCAGCATCTCAGAGTAGAGAAGCTAATTGATTAAGACTCTCCTCTCACTCCCCAGGCTAGTCTCATTTGTAGCTCTGACAGAAAAACTCTCCGTGAAAGCACAGATTTCATCTCTATCCAATTATTTCTTAACGTATTACTTCAAGCTTTCTGAATAATGTTGGCTTTTGGTCATGGTGTATCAAATTGCTCCAACTCCGAGATTGCCTCAAGTTTTTATAGGCAAAGAGCTACTTAAACATTGAGCAGGAAGCCATGATGATATTAATACAAAGATTTGAAAACTTTGTCTACCGTGCAGGAGACATTTTAGGTAACTCAACTCACTGGTGACAGGCATCCAAATTAATAGCAGCATCAAAAAGACACCTGGTTTGACGGAGAAAGGGAAGAAACGTGGGAGCAGTGCATCAGCATGTACATACACTCCTAGAATAGAAAGCTTTCAAACTGTCTGTCATATTTCACTTGCTCATTTTCCGGCTGACCCTGGATGACAGCGAAACACGCCGCTACCCCGCTGCCCAGCGACAGGAGCGGTGTAGAGAAAAGGGTGGAACAGGAACTTGATTGAATGGTGGCATGATGTGGAAAATGAGACTATGAGAGAATAAGAGCGCTGACAGTTAAGAAAAGTGGCAAATTGGAGAGAAGAGAACAGATGAAGGAAAAAAGAAGGAGAAAGTGACAGATTGTATATGACAGGAACTCAAGTGGAATGAGTCAGTCAGTAATGGAAAGTGTGTGGAAATGAAACCAGGCACGTAAACAGCACGGTTCTCTTTGAAATGGCAGAAAGGATGGAGGCAGCTTTCCTCAGCAGGAGGGTATCATTACCGTCTGTCTACCTTTGACCCGAAACTGAAATCTGACTGTTTCATCCACATGGACTCTCTGTTAGATATGAACTCTTTCCACTTGAACCTAAACGGCTGCCCGTGGCTCTGCGTGGGTGACTGAGAGGACATGCAAGCTCTTGCTTCCATTATCTGGATCTGCGCATGGCGCCTGTGTCATTGCACTAATGGCATTTGGAAGAATGGCCTGAGATCAGTTTGACTGGCACGTTGACTAAAATCCACAAAAACCCTGTCCTAGCTGCCAGAACTCTGCAGTTACTCGGAGAAACATTTTTGCAGTCTCTCCAAAAGAATTTGCAGCTTGAAGAACAGATGCATGGACCAAGGGCCAGACAAGGACTAAACTGCAGCTGGTTAGAAGAACTGATTCATAATCTGGTCTTTTAAACACAACTGTGAGAACAACACATTAGGGATGTAACCGAATACGAATATGTTATTCCGAACGAACAGATAATGCGTTCTAAACAGATTCAATTAAAGATATGAACTGTGGATGCACTATTTGTTTTTCTTTTCATTTTTCCTGCCTGGTTTGAGAATTGAGGTATGCATCAGGATTGGAATCCAAGAGGATGCAACTAAATAAGGCAGTTGAAGGATTTTACTTTCATGTTGGCAAGAGGTCAGATTTCAATCTCACTGCACAAAGAAAGACCAGATTCGTTAACATAAACTTGAAAAATGCATTTATAGCTTTTATTCTATCTAGTAAATGCCTGGTCAGTGGTTTAAATTGTGGTTTAAACTGGCCTGTCAGTTGGTTTATATTTTGGAAAAAGGACCACAGGAAATTCTGAAAATATCTTTGAGAGATATTAATAAAGTTCCAGAAACATCTCTATTTAAATAAATAAATAAATAAATAGTAAGTTAGGTCACACCCAATAAAGCTATGACTAATATAATATAATATAATATAATATAATATAATATAATATAATATAAATAAAAAATATAATATAATATAATATAATATAATATAATGTAATATAATATAGTGGGGGCACGGTGGCTTGGTGGTTAGCACGTTTGCCTCACACCTCCAGGGTTGGGGGTTCGATTCCTGCCTCTGTCATGTGTGTGGAGTTTGCATGTTCTCCCCGTGCCTTGGGGGTTTCCTCCAGGTACTCCGGTTTCCTCCCCCGGTCCAAAGACATGCATTGTAGGTTAATTGGCATCTCTAAATTGTCCGTAGTGTGTGAATGAGAGTGTGTGTGTGTGTGCCCTGCGATGGGTTGGCGCTCTGTCCAGGGTGTATACTGCCTTGATGCCCAATGACGCCTGAGATAGGCACAGGCTCCCCATGACCCGAGAATAGATCGGATAAGCGGCAGACAATGAATGAATGAATGAATAATATAATATAAAGAATTTTCATAAACAGATACAGATGTGTGTTAACACTAAAACACACATCAAACCTAGCAGCTGGGTTTAATATCACACTGTGCTAGCCTCATATTAACTAGCTTCCTGATAAACTGGACATATTAGCCTACTAAGCTAGTTATGCTAATAGTAGCCAGCTTGCTAGTAAACATGAAGGATGTCTATAACACAAGGAAAGTTAGGCAAAGAAGTTTTTGCTAGATTGTTTTTAATTACATATATAGTTCTATTAATATTAGCTAGCTTATTAGTCAATACATACTGCTGGAAAAGTAATGTTAGCTAAATGCTTAATGTTGCTAAAGCAGGACATCCAGTCTTTTTAACAGAAATAATAAGTAAAAATAAAAATTATATATATAGCAGATCCAGTAGCCTACTTTTTAGTATGAGTAACAGAGGAGTTCATCAGTATGAAAGTGCTAATGATTGAGCTTTATACTGTTTATCTGTACTGTAGCTTTAAGAAGATTGTTTCCCTTGTATATCCTTTTATAATGGATTTATGGCTCTTGATCTTGGCTTATGCCACTCTTGGCTTGTATGTGCTGTTATGCTGACCTGAGAGGTATTTAATACTTGTATGAGTGTCTGTTTATATGTCTGTACATATGGACATGAGGTCAAACTCAGCTGAGTGAAGCTGAGCTGAATGTGTATCGCACCTGTGCGTGTGTGTGTGTGAGTGTGTGTGTGTGTGTGTGTGTGTGTGAGGTCAGACAGCTTGGGAGGCCAGCGATCATATTTATCACATTAGCCACGCGGGTCTGACTGTGTTT
Organism: Hemibagrus guttatus; assembly: GCA_033459395.1. Taxonomy (NCBI): domain Eukaryota; kingdom Metazoa; phylum Chordata; class Actinopteri; order Siluriformes; family Bagridae; genus Hemibagrus; species Hemibagrus guttatus. The sequence continues at coordinate 1,436,204 of JAUCMX010000015.1, read as the reverse complement.
TGGCAGCTGAGTGCGGAGCTCTGTGTGTGTTTGTATGGTCCATCCTAAATCCTGAAATCCAGCTGAAGAATTCTCTCTGTGCCGTTGTGAATTGCCCAGATTGATTAGCATGCCTATTTTAGGTTCTACCAGGGCTTCAGTTTGGACTGGAAAACTTTCTGAAGTGCTTCTTCCAAATGTTATTGAATGTGTAAACAGTGTTGGTGCTTTGGTACATTATAAAAGAACTTCACACCATGTGTTGCACAGTCCATACACTGAATGTGTAGCAGCATATGTAGGAAAAAACTAGCTAAAAGATAAGATCGGCATTTTAAAAATACTCCATCCAACTATTTTATATGGATTCAGGCCCAGGTGAATATGCATCTTTGGTGTAGTTCTTGACAAATTCTCGGTATCCTATGAACTGCACATAAAACTGACCTTTAAAAAAAAAAACATAATAGAAAACTATGAGATATTTTCAAGAGAATGGTTAAATGGTCGACCTGTTCATTTAGAATTAGTTTTTTTCAGATAATGCTGGTCGGACACTCTGATTAGACTCTCCGTTTGTTTATACTTTATCATTTAATTTGTATTACATCACTACAGATCAATGCAACACATAGACCTCTATACATCATGTGTGTTTTTTTCCCCACAATATATTCAAGGTTTTCCTGTGTGCTCATTTAAGAAGTAGGAGAAAGTTGCCTAGACTTGTGGCTGGAAAAACCCTCATGAACCTGTTATAGTTTTAACCTGAGACGTTTTGTGGATAGCAGCCAGGCTTCTCTTTTATTATAACATGGGTTGGCATGGAACCCTTATAGTACGTCTACAACTTGATGTATACACAGGATAGATAGATAGATAGATAGATAGATAGATAGATAGATAGATAGATAGATAGATAGATAGACAGACAGACTGTATAATAAATAAATATGGACACTAAGCATTTCAAGAGATATCATTTAACATGATTTCAATAGGAGTTTAAATTTTTTTTTTTTTTTTTTTTTTTTTTTTTTTACTGCTACTCAGGGACTGGTATCCTCTCTTCTTCTCCCTTAACTCAAGCCCTGACTAAAAGCTTCTTCTGTTTGTCAGGATGAAGTGAGTAAGTCTAAAGAAACGCACTAATTCAGAGTCTGGGGAATCCTGTGTGCCTCCTCAGTTGTCTGTCTTTATGCTTCATGCCAGACAGTGTTGTCAGAGCAATGGATGGAAGTACTCTCACAAGAGACCATTAAGAGAGAGAGAGAGAGAGAGAGAGAGAGAGAGAGAGAGAGAGGGAGAGAGAGAGAGAGAGAGGGAGAGAACATCAGATCAAATATTCATTGTCATTTAATTATATCTTGCACACTTAATCATATTTAGCTTGTGTTGATTTAAATCTTCATTCTTGCTTTGTAGATTTTAACCAAAGCTCAAAGAATTAGGATTTACAGAGTAAATATAAAGCAGTAAATGCAGTAATGTTGTTATAAGTTCACTTTGCACCAAGAAACAGATTAGATTAGTCTTCCACTACAAGTTTGTCCTATACATACTGTACAAAAGCCTGGACCTGGGAGTTCTCCCTGAAATACATGAAATGTCTTTATATCAAAATAGTCGTGTTGTGATTGTATGATTCTGCTGTTAATTTTGTTGGTTGTTGCTGAATTTTGATTATTCTGCTGATAAGTTAGCAGTTGTGTGTTGTGCAGACACAGACCGCACTGCTCATAGGTTTAATAGAAGAAAAAAAAAATCAATGATCTCAGACAATTTGTGTGAGCTGCAAAAAAAAAAAACCCAATACAACCAAAATGAAACAAAAGGAAAGTAGATTATTTTCTCACTCGCCATTTTCCAGTGATGTTCATGTCACATTAATGAGAAATCCAGTTTAGAAGTAATGGAAACAGCAAATGCTGCACTCCATAAAATCCAGATCCAGAATGTAATGTGATGTTTAGAAGCTTTGGAGCCTCATCTGAGCAGAGTGTACAGATGTGACGGGTACAGATGTTGTACAGGGTGCACAGATGTGGTGTACAATGTATGCCGATATGGAGTGTACAGATGAAGAGTATACAGATGTGGAGTGTACAGATAAGGAGTGTACAGAGAGTACAGATAAGGAGTGTACAGAGTGTACAGCTATGAAGTGTACAGAGTGTACAGCTATGAAGTGTACAGAGTGTACAGATGTGGAGTGTACAGATAAGGTGTGTACAGAGTGTACAGATGTGAAGTGTACAGAGTGTACAGCTATGAAGTGTACAGAGTGTACAGATGTGGAGTGTACAGATAAGGTGTGTACAGAGTGTACAGATGTGAAGTGTACAGAGTGTACAGATGTGAAGTGTACAGAGTGTACAGATAAGGAGTGTACAGAGTGTACAGATGTGAAGTGTACAGAGTGTACAGATGTGAAGTGTACAGAGTGTACAGATAAGGAGTGTACAGAGAGTACAGATGTGGAGTGTACAGATAAGGAGTGTACAGAGTGTGCAGATGTGGAGTGTACAGAGTGTACAGATGTGGAGTGTACAGATAAGGAGTGTACAGAGTGTGCAGATGTGGAGTGTACAGAGTGTACAGATGTGGAGTGTACAGAGTGTACAGATAAGGAGTGTACAGAGTGTACAGATGTGAAGTGTACAGAGTGTACAGATAAGGAGTGTACAGAGTGTACAGATGTGAAGTGTACAGAGTGTACAGATGTGAAGTGTACAGAGTGTACAGATAAGGAGTGTACAGAGTGTACAGATGTGAAGTGTACAGAGTGTACAGATAAGGAGTGTACAGAGAGTACAGATGTGGAGTGTACAGATAAGGAGTGTACAGAGTGTGCAGATGTGGAGTGTACAGAGTGTACAGATGTGGAGTGTACAGATAAGGAGTGTACAGAGTGTGCAGATGTGGAGTGTACAGAGTGTACAGATGTGGAGTGTACAGAGTGTACAGATAAGGAGTGTACAGAGTGTACAGATGTGAAGTGTACAGAGTGTACAGATAAGGAGTGTACAGAGTGTACAGATGTGAAGTGTACAGAGTGTACAGATAAGGAGTGTACAGAGTGTGCAGATGTGGAGTGTACAGATAAGGAGTGTACAGAGTGTACAGATGTGAAGTGCACAGAGTGTACAGATAAGGAGTGTACAGAGTGTACAGATGTGGAGTGTACAGAGTGTACAGATGAGGCGTGTACAGATAAAGAGGCGAGAGAGCTGGAGAAACTACAGGACTAAAGCACTGCTGCATCACTCTCTATAGGTAGAGATGTAGCAGAGGCTAAACCCCACTGGCTCCACTATTAGCAGGTAGTCTGATAACAGCATGTGATAAACTATTAATCGCTGTAAAAATAGACAGTATGAAATGTTGAGGAAAGAGGCTTAAACACAAAGTCATTACAATATAAATTAAGGACACTACTGAAGATCTTTAAATAGAAAGATTAAAATGGTGCTTAGGATTTTTCCTTTCAGGCTGACTCAGAGCTCTACAGAAACACTGCTCTGAGATGCACTGTTAATGCCATTATAACATTATAACAATCCTGCTCTCAATTGAAGTTGATAAAAAAAAAGATTGATTCAGAAGCTGCTTGTGAGAGATGGTTAAACAAGCTAGGCGCTCAAATGAACGAGAGAATGCAGAAGAGTGTGGACTGTGCTGTTAAGTGGTTTTTGAGTGGACGTGTTTTTGCAGTATGTGTATAGGTCACTGTGGGCTGTGTTGCTTATAGCACTGGTAGCGTTCCAGCTGCAAGCGTTCAGCTGGGAGGCCAGTCGTACACAACAGCCAATTAAAGGATTTGAAGCAGGAGTGCATAGTGCAGTTAATGCACTTATGTTCTTTCCCTCTCAGCAGGAGAACATTAGTCAGTACCAGAATGGGGAGAGGCCTGTGGTTGGCATCGGTTGGCAGTGGGCAGAATTACATGCTGCTTCTTTTTCAAGAGCTCTGAAAACAGCATCATTGCGTTTCTTTAGGGAAAGAGCCATGCTCCTTGGCTCCTTGGCACGCTAAGAGAGTTGAGCATCAGTAAAAATCCTGTGTTCTGAAGCACATACCAGCAGCCACCTATAAACACGCGCTTTAAAAAAAGCACCAAAAGGCTTTTGCAGAGCGATATAAAAGGGTGGATTAAATGGTTATAAGTAATCTTTGGCTTGAACTGGGCATGGTTTCATTTTATTTTTACTGCCTGCTTTAGTTAACGGCAGTTAAAAAGGTTATAGTGTGCAAAAAGAATATCGGAAAATATCTCGAACATATATAGCTTTTATCTTGTAAGGGTGGAATCAGAGCATAAAGTCAGACCTTGCAAAATGTTTCAGATGGCTGTGTTTTCCATGCCGGGTTCTCGACACGTTTTGGTGTTAATCAGCTAATTCACAAGCACTTTAGGAGATTAAAGTGGATATGTTAGAGCAGAAAGTAGACTTAAAAGTGCAGTGTAAGAGGACTACAGAAGATGGATTGGATTAACTCAGGGCTATCAGTGTCACGCTATTCATTCATTTCCCTCGGTAGAGAAAAACGGATCAGTAATGTCTTATAGTGTCCAGCAGAGGGCGCGACTGTCCTTAAACCTGCTGCACTACACGAGACTTAAAGCAAACCCGGGCTGTGTCCCAAATCGCATACCATTATAATTATAATGGTTTTAGGAACAAAAGGGGATTTTTTTGTGTGTGTAACATGTACAGATTACTCATGAATGCATTTAAGTAAATTAATTTAGTGGCCACTTCAGTTTTCTTTGTCTGTGCATAATGTCTGAAACTGAATTGACAAATCAGTGTTCTTTATTGTGATTTTGACCCAGATAGCCTAGGAAGCGACTCGGCAGACTAATATGGCAGACGTTGTGTTAAATATAACAATAATAATCCAAATGGTCAAGAAAATGTCATGCAGAATCTTTGAATGGTTTTCAGCACTGTGGTTTAATACTGTATATGATGAAATTCTTTATGATGGACCAATTCATTTAGCTTGCTATTAATTATATGTACCATATTTCACTGAATATGGTTTTAAAGAGCAATAAACTCATCAAAATCTGTCTCTGTTCCTTGCTTCCTTCCTTCCCTCTCCAAGTTTCCCCTCTATCTATCTATCTATCTATCTATCTATCTATCTATCTATCTATCTATCTATCTATCTATCTATCTATCTATCTATCTATCTATGATTCTGTCTGTTCCTTCTTTCCTTCCTTCCCTCCCCAAATTTCCCCTTAGGGAGCAATAAAGTCTATCTGTCTGTCTATCTATCTATCTATCTATCTATCTATCTATCTATCTATCTATCTATCTATCTATCTATCTATCTATCTATCTATCTATCTATCTATCTATCTATCTATCTATCTATCTATCTATCTATCTATCTATCTATCTATCTATCTATCTATCTATGATTCTGTCTGTTCCTTCTTTCCTTCCTTCCCTCCCCAAATTTCCCCTTAGGGAGCAATAAAGTCTATCTGTCTGTCTGTCTATCTATCTATCTATCTATCTATCTATCTATCTATCTATCTATCTATCTATCTATCTATCTATCTATCTATGATTCTGTCTGTTCCTTCTTTCCTTCCTTCCCTCCCTCCCCAAATTTCCCCTTAGGGAGCAATAAATTCTGTCTGTCTATCTGTTCCTTTCTTCCTTCCTCCTCTGTACCAATTATCTGATTGTTTTGGGGATTAAAGAGCAGTAACGTATAACCTGCAGATCAACCAGCTTTCTTTCTTTCTTTCTTTCTTTCTTTCTTTCTTTCTTTCTTTCTTTCTGTTATATGCATGCGTGTATGTGTGTGTGTATGTACGTATACCTTCCTTCCTACCTTCCTTCCTTCCTTCCTTCCTTCATTCTTTCCTCCTATGTGCCACTTACCTGATGCACTGGGAACTCGCTTCTCTTTAAACCGCCTGTAAGACCCAGCACGGACACGCGCATCGTCCTCCGTGAGCGCGCACAGCAGGGAATCACCAACTGGTCCGAAAGGACAGAAGTCAGACGCGCAAGCCAGCGCCTGAGTGCCAAATGATCAAAAGCGGTGTGAAGAATCCCACGATTTTAATATTTACCCGATGCTTGCTGTAGGCGACTCGTTTGTATGACTTGGGTAACTTGCAAAGAGACACATTTCCGCATGGGTCCGTGATATCATTCGGTACCGGACGCTCAGGAGATTCCCCGCACAGATCCTGGAGTTGGTCGGGCGGAGTTTTCCGGAGCGCACCACCGCCTCCTCCAACACGGAGCAACTCCAAGCAAGGCGAAGCGACTCCACAGAGCCGGAGAAAGCAGGACATGTAGTGGACGAGCCGCACTTTCCTGCACAAACTTTCTTTCGGGACTCGGTGGAAAGACGCACGCGTTTTGCATAAGCCCGGTGAATTTTTTTTTTTTCTCTCTCTCTTTTTCTTCCCATTTCAAAAACTTTTCCATTCCATCGGACATCATGAGATCGGATTGTTCAACCACACCAGGAGCAGCCGTAATCAATTAAAAGAAGAAGAGGAGGAGGAGGAAGAAGAAAGATACAAGGACTGATCCGTGTTTTTTTTAGTTGGGACGATGAGATTATGCCACATGTGCAGAAGGAGTGTATACATTTTAAGGAATTCTGAAATAAATTCCCAAAGGAAGCCGGGAACGATGGCATACTGTATAGGAATTTACATTTTGCTGGGATTACTACAGCTCTGCTCAGGTAAACTTTTCAATCTTTCAACACAATCTGAATCGCTGGTGCAGAATGATTTAATTAAACAGGATGTGAAGCGAGCTTGCATTTATAACCTGGTGGATTTACAGAAAGATGGATGTTCATTCAACAGATTGAGCTGATGTGAGGAATGTGATGCGCAGTCTGACCCTCAGGAGCCTGATAAACGGACAAGAAAGCACAACTGCTCATTTAAGCTTGCTCATGAAACCATGTTTTTAACAATTTCATCTACTTTAATCTGCTTTTACCTAGAAATTAATGTCAGAATTAATGGGGCGACCCTCCATGCAGGAACCTCATTATTCTTATCATAATCTGATGCAATAATAATTCCCTAATTCAATTTCCAAGCAGTGCGATACTGCTTTTAAACTTTTTAAAACATAGATTTAATGAATGCACCTTTGTTAACACACATGTAATAAGCTGTGATGCTTGTAATAAGTGGTTTAAGTAATATACTGCAGATATATCCATGAAGCTGCTATATGGTGTCCCCCTTGTCGTTAGTATCACTTGCAGCTCCACGAAGTCGCACCTTAGTGTCTTTATGAGTCACACCTTTGTGTCATTGTGAACTGGGGGTTGTTCGAGCAAGAGGAAAGCGAACAATGTGTTTTTTATTTCTAACTTAATTTCTAACTTCATAATTCTGCACTGCATGTATAAACTTTGCTTTTAATTGCTTCCGGGTTCCTGCTTATTCAGTCACACTCAGAGCACAGACAAAGGGCTTTAGAAAAAAAAAAAAAAAGCAGCACTGTCATCGCTGCTCAATTTGAATAGGTATCTCCGAGAAGAATTTGTTTTGCTCCAGGTTATCAACAGAACGGGATGCTGCAATACTAGCAATGAATTGCTGTGTACAGTAGGGCAAGACTAGAATGTAATTACATGCAGACACACACACACATACACACACATATGCCTCAGGGGAAGCTATGTCCCACTCTGGTCTCATTCCCTGAGTGAAACGGCTTAATGAGGGGCTGTGGTGTGTGGAAGCCATGTCTCATATTGCTGTTGTATTAACATGTTGAGGAAAAGCTCAACATGCATTAAAGTCACCTGCGGAGACTGTGGAGCTGATGAACTTTGGATGTACTGTATGTATGTGTGCGCACACGCTCCGGCTTCTTATCTGTCCTCTAGATTACAGAGACGAGCTTTGGCGGAGGTCCTGTAATGATTTGATGCCCCGCATACCTTCCCCTTCTAAAACGCCAGCTGTTTAACAAACGGATTGTTTTCAGGTGGACGACTTTAAAGCTGTTTTTTTGTCCTCCTTGGTTGTTTTACTCCTTTATTGTAGGGGAATTCAAAGCATGCCACGCTGTAACTCCTTCATCTCTTGGACAGCAGCACAATAGCGGGACACAGATGTGCCTCAGGTATCTCTGTGCAGGCCGATGCAGGTGTGGCCCTTTCTGGAAACGCTCCAGCAAGTAAAACGCATTTGTGCGAACGAGCGATGAACAAAACAAAGGCTTGAAGTCATCTATAATTCCGACTTGCTGAGTTCAGAGAAAAGTGGTTTGTTCTCCCACAGACTGCTATTATTCATCCCATCTGTAGGAATCAATAACGAATCCAAAGCTCTCCTCGAGGTACTAATTCACATACTATTTTGACCAGCACTGCTCCCTCTGCCAGAGATGTGCACTTCATTTTCTGAGGGAATACACTGAGAAAATAACTTCTCTCGTGCTGGAGATGCAAGAAAAACCCACACTGCTTGTCATTAGAGGTTGACACTGGTTTTGGGGAAGGAAAAAAAAAAAAGAGACACGCATTCAGAAGGATACATGGAGTTTTGGAGACAGAGATCTTCAGCCGGTACATTAGCAGCGATGATGTGGCCCGCCGGGAGTGCTGAATAAGCTCTGGTGGCTTGGAGCACGTGTTCTGGCTGACCGAGGGACTCCGCAGACCTGGCATAGGTGCACACGGCTAATACATAGTTACCTCAAGACTTTCTGAAATATAATCGTAATTCCGTGCTACTGCTCTGATCAGTCAGTGTATAAGAGACTTTTTTTTTTTTTTTACCCACTCAGAGGTACGAGTGGGTGCTGTGCCATGTTATTTTTGGTGCCAGGGGAAAGCCAACATGTCTATTAGATTTAGGGCTTGACTTTCGGTTCTGATGTGTGAGCATTGCAGTTCTGTGGACAGACTGGATGTCTCGCTCCTGGTTTCTTCTTGGAAGCAGTGGGAATGTAAAGCTGAGAGCGCTTCTCCTTTTCACAGCGAGAGAGAAGAAAGGAAAAAGGAGGAAACATTTCTAGTTACCTCATATACCACCTTCTATAACATCGGTGGCTGAAACTGGTTCTTATTAAAGATTTTGCTCTTCTGTGTATGAAGAAGTGCGTGTACTGTCTCCATTCCTGAAGGGTTTAACATTCTGACATATTTAACACACCTTATTTACTTCAGCAGCTAATTACTGAGATATTCATGGGATAAATTTGCCTAAACTTGAACTAGAACTGAAGTTAAATGTATCATTGAGCCGTTTTCTTGTTTTGTCCAGTTTTGGCTTGGTGTAACATCATGCTTTTTATTTCATTTATCAGCTTTTTTTGTTTCTACTAGCACGATGATTAGTGTCCTGGTGTTTGAACTACATTCTCTGTGTGTTCTCTGTGGGTTGAACCTTTCATGAAGGCTTGGAAAGGCAACATTCTTTCTGTTGGGGAAAAAACACCCAGTAATCATTTGTCATTTTAACGCAAGCTGTCACACACATCTTTCTTGTTTGGCTCAGAGAACGATTTGTTTAGTTTAGGCTTTGTAAAGCTGCCTATATTCTTTGGGTTAACCTGCCGGATTGATAAACGACTGCTTAGACATGCGCAAAAGATACCAGCTGACCTGTACTAGTTTTAACACACTTCCTCAACCCACCCTGCTCCAGGGGCGCTGCATCATGGCTGACCCTGCGCTCTGACCCCAACCCCCATGGATGGGACATGCGAAGAAAGAATTTCACTGTGCAGTCATGTATATGTGACAAAGACAAATTAATTAAAATTCAATTAAATATAGACATAGATTTATATATATATATATATATATATATATATATTTGTAGATTTGGATACCTCATGAGTCGGCGGAAAGGAAAAACTCCAACAACATTAGGGTTAAATTCTTCTGGGTGACAGCAGATAGTGTGATTATAAAATGTTCCTCTTCTGCAACTGTATACTATAATGTCAAACACTTCTAAGTGGATTAGAAGGAGGTTCAGTATGAACATATTTTCGGGGGCTGAGCTCCAGAAACCAGGCTTTATGGTTACAGCAGCAGTGTTTAGGTAGAAATCTACAGCATCCAAGTGAGCTTGTCCAGAAGCGAGGCTTGAAAATACTTTGTTTAAGTGAACATTTTTGGAGTATTGATGTGGGACAATCCTCTTCTAATCCCTAATTCTAAGTGTGGCATTATATAAGTGATGTTATCACTGTGCACATAAGGACATGGAACTAAATCCTCGTTATTTCATATTTCCCAATGAACTGACCTTGTTTTTTAGAATTTTTTTGTGCCTTATAATGGTTTAACAGATGTGGATTTTTATAATCAAGCATAATATTGTGTAGTTAACATACTCCTGCATAAACATTTATAAAATCTGTATTAAAAAGAAAACAGATGCACAGATGGACTGTATCTAAACAAAACCAGCGGAAACGATTTATTTTTGCCACATTGTTTGCTGAAGGTGTGAACTGAACCGTTGTGACATGTAGTGTAAAGGACTGTATGTGTGCGTGTGTGTGTGTGTGTATTTGCATATACTGTCAAACCTGTATAGAAGGATTCCTGATGGGTTTCCTTGTTTATATCTGTCTTTCCTGTGGTGTTTAGTCATCTCAGAGTCCTGGCCAAAGCCCTTCAGGCAGAGGAAGTCATGTAGAACATTAACACGTGCTCCATCTCTCTGGGGTCGTCACACCTCCACCCATAATGCCGCACTTCTCAACGTGTTTGTCCTCCAGTGGGCCTTCTCATAGCCCTGGAGATGTTTATTGCGATGGTGAAGGGTCGGATTGGAATCGCGCCTGTGGCAGATAGTCACATTGAGTAATGGAACCACTGAATCATCAGATGTGTTGTAGGCCCAAGGCTAACAGCTGCTATGGCTAAGCTGGTCACTTTGTGTACCACTGAGCACAGTTCTTGCTCATTTAGTCATACAGTCATGAATGAATGTGTCTCCAATCATTCTCAGTGTGAACTTCCTTATAGAGGTCAAAGAAATACCTATTAAAGTATTAGGCCACTTCACTGATTCAAATTTAACGACCTGCTTTCTTTGTCACAGTCCTTGTATTGGAGGCATTTGTAGTTTTTTCACCTTTCCAACAGTTGGAGGCCTAGCTTCATAGTCAATTATGAAAAAGATCAAGATAAAGATGACATACAGTTGATATTTATATATAAGAAATACCTATGGGAGGGTTTGAGAATTCTATGTAATCTATAGGGTGGTCGTTAAATGGCTTCCTAATGGCTTATTAGACTTCGATTAACCTCTGGTATGATGATTGCTGTTACCATAGAGACAGCTGTGATGAAGGTTAGTGTATGAAGACCTTTGATCCTCCCCCATTTGCCTGCAGTGTTTTGGAAATCCATGGATGTGTCATAGCTATAACAACTCATCATTTTTTAAATCTTTTTATCTATTTTTAATTTTCATCGCCAGTTTGTTTATCACTAATAATTCTAATGATTGCTCCAATGATTTTACACTTTCAAATATATCACTACGGCTGTTGGTTTCCTGTTTTTAAGTATCTCCCTTGTCTTGTCTGACCGTAAATAACTGCCCTAGGGGCAGACAAACATGCCTGTAACAACTTTAGAGGAACCAGACTGGATTATTCTTTGCTAGGAGCTGTTTGTTTGGTTATTTCCTTAGTGTTAGTACTTGAGTTCAGCCATGTCTCACAGCTGGGAGAGAGAGAGAGAGAGAGAGAGAGGGAGAGAGGGGGGGGGGGCGAGAGACAGTTTGTTCATTCAGCGTGGAGGTCATTCACTTTAGGATGACTGGTTCTCTAAATAAACATTTATTTCTGGAGGAGTTTGTCTGTGGTTTAAATGTTGAAAGGTCCCGTGTGCTTTGTAGTCTGTTTATTCTGAGTTTGCTGCCTCTCTAAGTCCAAGTCCAGTTTGTCCAGTTTTTGGATGAGTGTTTGCATGTTTCTGCTTCTACATGTATACACGTGTATGTTTGCATGTCCAGATGCTTTCGAATTGGAGGAACTCAGCCAAATGTTTTGAATCTGCCTAACAGTGAATGGAAATTAGTGTTGTCAGTCAGCTTGTGCTAAGTTGCAGTATTCATTGTTAAGCATACTGGCTCATCTGGATGCATTATGCCTATAAAATGCATATGTGTGAATGTCGTGAATGATCGGCTGTCATTTAATGGCAACATCTTGGCAGGGACACAATAAGCATTTTTGTATGGTTGCCAACTCCAGCATTTGGCTGTGCTGTGAAAATGAATAGGGAGCTGGTAAAACCATTTCACAGCAGATCGTTGCAGTGCACCATTTTTCAAAAAAACAAAACAAAAAAACCTAAAGGCAGATATCGCTAGAGGACATTTAAGAAGATGAAGTCTGACAAGAGATCACCTGAGATTGCCTCCCAGATGAATTTCAAGCTAGTGTGAAACTTGGCCTGTGTGAAGTATCTCTTGGGATTGTGCCAGTGGTCAGAAGCAGCATGGTTCTCACATGAGCCTTATGATACTATAATCCCTTTTCTCTCTGCCTGGCTTCTACCTGCCAGACACATGGATCTGGAGTGAGAGAAATTCACAGCAACTGCTTTATCTTTTAATGCCCTTGTCTAAAATCTAGCCTGGATTTGCTTGCGTAAGAGTGAATGCAGGCCGTGACAGTGGATGACACAAATAGCCCTTCCCAAGACTGATGTCATTCTGTTAATGCATTTTGCAGTTTTGTATCCATCGAATGAACTATGATAATATTAAACTTCTAAATATCTCAAGATAATTAACCCGACAAAACATCTTAAATGTTGCCTCACACCTCTAAGGTTCGGGGTTCAAGTGTTACCTCCACCATATGTGTGTGGAGTTTGCATGTTTCCTCTCTACCTCAGGGGATATCTCCGGGTACTCTGGTTTCCTCCCCCAGAGAATGGCATGGGTGTGTGCGTGTGTGTGTGTGTGTGACTGTGTTCTGGGGTAGACATGCATCCTGTCTAGGGTGTACCCTGCTTTCTTCCTCGAATCTCCTGGGACATGCTCCAGGTTCCCAGTTACCCAGTAGGATAAGCAGTCTAGAGACTGGATGGATGGATGGATGGATGGATGGATGGATGGATGGATGGAACATGTTAAACATAAAACTCAGCATGAAGAGTTCTGCGCTAGCAGCACACATCAACAACCAACAGTGAAACGAATGCTAGCCAAGCAAAAAATTGTCCTAGGAGAGTGAAAATGTCAGCTCTTACCCAGTATGTTGCTCTTGATGTTCAGCCAGTATTGGTCATTGACGGCAAGGAATTCGCAGGCAGTGAAGACAATGAAACTTATATTGCTTAGAAGAAGAAGCTTTTCCAAAGTGAAAGCTCCACTGCAGCTTTAATAAATCCAAGGTAACAAGTGTAGCTAGCTAGATTTAAAATAAACTAGCTAACGTTATTAAGAATGAGGTTAGTGCTTGAACATACGGTGAACGTATGCACCTTTCATTGTTATTAATTAAATAATAGAATCATAAACGAGACTATATAAAATGTTCTACGAAACCACAGCATAATGCTTATCATTTCTGTATTGCATTTACATTACATTTATGGCATTTAGCAGATGCCCTTATCCAGAGCGACTTACATTTTCATCTCATTTTTTATACAACTGAGCATTTTTTTGGGGTTAAGGGCCTTGCTCAGGGGCCCAGTAGTTGCAGCTTGGTGGACCTGGGAGTCGAACACACAACCTTCCGATCAGTAGTCCAATGCCTTAACCACTAAGCTACCACATCCCCCATTATTGCAATTGACATTTTCGCACTGAAGAAATTGTTATTGAGGCATCTCTATCCATACCTACCAGTATTCATGTGGTTTCTAGGTCGTCATGATTTATTATATCATTAATAAGAACTTACAGTCACATGTACACACATGCCAACATGCCAGCAGTCCCTTAGCTCACCCTGAGCAGGTGGGAGTAGCTAAAAACAAATTTTGACAGATTGCTCCGTAACTGCTCATAATTAATTTTACAGCCTGTTTAGCCCCTCCCTTCGGTCCTGGGAGGCCCCTGACAGCCGGTGTGACACGGCACAGCAGGCTCCACAGGGCCAATTAATGCCTAGGCTTCTCTCAGCACCACCCCCATAACGCTAATCCAGTTTCAGAGGGGATGGATAGCTGCAGCATGCATGCCACACCACGCCACACCACACCACCGAGAGTTTTTTTTTTTAGGTATATCTGTTTATGTTTCCGTCCTCTGTGTCATCTCAAAGGTCATGCCTAAAATGTCAGAATCTGGAGGGATCAAAGGTCACAGATATCCATTTAGCTCCGTGTAAACCTTTGTGCTAGTGTCAAGGTGCCTATCGATTGATGAGGTGAAACGGCGATCGATCACTTGCAGGTAGGCAAACAGACTAGTGTGTGCTCGTTCGGTCAAACGTTCACCAGAATTCGTACGATTCCTAAAGTCCATGTGTGTGAAACTAGGCCTAAACACTCTCGGGTATACATGCAGACTCACGTAGACATACATGCACGTACTGTTCAAGTCTTTAATCGAAGGAGAGATTAAGTCGGATAAGGACGTGTGACATCTTGAAACGTGTTAGAGACAGGATCCACATCCCAAGTTCAGCCTCTCTTTCAATGCCACCCCCACCCCCCTCCCCACCCCCCTCTTCACTCAGTCATTAGTGACTGATCAGATAAACAATTGAAGGCTTCAAGGGAAGGCTGAACCCTAATGAACAGCTTTCCCATGAGCGACCGTCTCTGAAAAGAGGCTGAAATGAAGTTAATTTGCCTTAATATGCTGAACTATTATTAGGTGATAGCTGTAAGGCTCTGGGCTGGGATCCAGTGATAAGTGTGTGTAATGAGGAAATCAGAAGGCTCCACTGGATCAGATAATTGTGTGGAATGGAAGCTCCTCACCCTGTCCCTCCACTTTGACTTTGTACCCCTGAAGAATGTGACGCACCTTTGAAAGCAGAGACGAGAGATATGAGAGAGGAATGTTTTATTTCCACGTAGAAATCAAATTAATGCGCTTTGATATTTAGCCAGAACTATACTCTGTGTAAGATGCAGCTGAGTATGGGAAGGAAACATGGCGTGTTTAAGAGGTTATTCAATTTATGGACGTAATTCGTTTATAATGATAGTTTCTCATTTATAGTAAGCCAAACAGCTGATATCAGCACACTGAGCTTCTGGGTATTAATAGGAATCCAACTTCCTGTTTCATATTCATGCAAATCTGACTAGAGACTCAAAGTTGTAGTTTCAAAGGAGTGCGCTGAAGACTCTGAGTAATCATCCTAATTAAATGAACGTTTAGAGACTTCGAGGGGGGAAAAAAAGGTCTTCTTCTTCTTTTCTTGCTTGCAGTTGCTGTGACTGCCTAATTGGGATTATTAGAAGGATTATAAATAATTTCCTGCCTAATTTTCAGCCTTTATGTCCACCAGGAAATAATTTGTTTGTATCGTTTGGCTTGGGTACGTGAAGAAGTCGAGCCGATCGAGTGCAAATGTTTCAGTGTCAGGACTGGATGGTCTAATGAGATTTTGGATTAAAAATGAGCTGTCTTATTGCCGAACTCGTGCACGATCCATCGGTCAGCTCAGAAAAACATACGAGGGGACAGAGATCCAGCTGTGCAGAGCGCACACCTGTTCTGCCTCAATCACTCCCTCAGAAAGATCAGGTTTACAGTGTCGGATGCCTGACTGAATGAGTGTCGTTGAGTCGATGGAGCTCCGTCAGCGCCTGTCTTTAAACCTTGGCCCTGGGCTAACCTTGTTACTGTGCCAGGCATCCCCCAGCGCTCCTCCGCTTAATTAACCAGCAGTTGACCTTGTAATGGAGCTCGTCTTATCAGCGTAAGCACTCAATGCTTACCCTGAACACACTATCTCCACTTGTCTAATGAGCACGCGAGAGAGAGAGAGAGCAACAGAGATGTGTATTATCAAGAGAGAGAGTTAAAGCTTTTTGGCTTTGGTGCCAAAGTTATGATGAGCAGATGTGTTTGCCGGCTTCGTTCAGTGTCTCTGAAAGAACCTGAAACTGTCCAGATTGCCCCCCTATTCCGACACCCCCATAGCGGCGTACACATCAGAGTGTTATCTGAGACACTCTTTTCCTATTCATTGCATGGCTGATGGATGATCTGCTGAGGATTAGATGTGCACATGATCATCATCACCATCATCCTCACCAAGAGAAACGTGTCCCCAGAGTCTGAGCCAGGGCCAAGTTTCAGTCCGGCTCTGTCTCCCTTCAAAGAAGCGAAGCAAGATCTGTGTAATGAGCCAAGCACGTGGCTCAGTGCCAGACCTTTTCTACCGTGCATGGCCTCAAACCTGCTACTTTAGGCTGAATCTGATGCCTTTGTGACTTTCTGAAACTGAAACCTTACCTCATCAGTGGAAATTGCTTGGGGAAGAGAGAGAGCACTGGGTTAGCTAGGGGCTCGCGATGGAGCGGTCTGACCACTGCCACCACCTCTGACATTTCTCTCAAGAGAAAGAGTGCGGAGAAATAATGGTACGAACTGGTATGAGATCTTGGCAAAGGATTAATAGATAATGTGTAGGAACCCCATGTGGATCCAGGCAAAGATCCTTTTGTCATTATTCTCCCTGACATATTGTGCTGCCAAGCCAAGTTTTAGCTCACCTTCAGTGCAAGTGTGCTCCAAACAGAAAAAAGGCTCTGACGATAGCTCTAGTGGGGGAAATTTAATGGACTGCCCACATCCTGGATTTTTATTGCTCTATTTGGCCCACATTAAAACCTGAGTGTTCACCTACAGAGAACCTCTACCTGGGAGAGTGTACACAAACCTAAGGGCCTTCTGCACATGAAGCATGAGCATTGAAGCATGGAAAATGTATCAGGAAATGTCATACTGTCACTGGAAAGGTTCCTGATTGATATTAGCTCAGTGTCTTTAGAAAGTGATCAGGTAATTATGCAAGCCCGGGACAAAAGAAGAAGATTCTTCACTTCAGTGAACTAATAGCCATTGTAGCCTTTCCTGACAAAGTTTATCACCCGGTGAGGCTTAATTTCCTCACCCCCTCTTTACACTTTTGGTATTAAGGAGCTAAAAAGGAGAAATTGTTTTGCAGATGTGCAGCTCAGGGAGGGGGGATTCTTTGTGGCTTTGAACAATAGGAAGAGGAGGAGGAGACATTCATGATGATGGGGCGAGGGTCTTTACGACTCTCCCCTCTTGAGAAAGACCAAAGGGATTAGAATATAATCCCTACCAGCGAAACTGACTTGCAGAGAGACATAATCTGATACAGTGCACTATCATGCTAAAGATCTCTTTCAAGCATCCGGCATTTAAATTCGGTGGTAAAAGGGAGCAGATCGGGGCTTGCTTTTATTTAGACTTCACAATATGATTTCTCATCTGTCATGGCCTGGTCAACGTCAGACATTTCAAAGAGAGATCACTATACTCATATGTGCAATGGAGGAAAAAAAGCTTGACATATGGCTTAGATATATAGTGGTAAAGGTATGGTTTTAGGACTATTTAACGTCAGTATTGATGGACATATTTTTATTCTAGGGTTACAGATAAATCTGTATTTAATGAAATGATAGGAAGGGAAATGAAAGGTCAAGTCTTGGGAGTATGTTTTTGATATACTGACATTCATGTCTAACCTCTAAGGAGAAGCTAGTCTCTCTAATGTAATGAATTCCAGTTATAAACAAATCAAGGTAGAGCTAAGAGCATGTCAGGCCAACCAAAATAGGTAGGAAATGTCTTCTTCCTTTTTTTTTTTAATGAGGTAATGAATACACCTCTGTGGACGTCTCCAGAAAAGGAAGCCTTTGGCAGCATTTGGGTGGCTCTTAATTTCCCCCTCCAAATATTTATATTGTCTTGTAAAATCTGTTCTAGGCCTCCGTTCCTCCTCTCCAGTGTTCCATCTATTCCTCTTAGCTGCTTCAGTGTTTTTGTTACTCGTCCGCCATCCATGCCTGGAAATAAGCTCTCTCTCTCTCTCTCTCTCTCTCTCTCTCTCTCTCTCTCTCTCTCTCTCTCTCTCTCTCTCTCTCTCTTCTCAGAATAGCCCAGCCACCATAAATTTATGATCCCATTTAATTCCCATTCGGGTCAATACCATCCTGGAGTCTGGCCATTTATCCTGATTCTACACACTCTTTATGGAGATGGCCTGGGTGGCATGCTGTAAAACACAGGAGGAAAGGAAGGAGCAGGAACAGGAACAGGGAAAAGTGGTTGTAGGGGGTTAATGTATAAAAGGGATTTCTGCTCATGCTGTTCTGTAAATAGGGTTCATGTGCAGTGTCTGCCCTGGCCTGTTTCACGCAACCCAAAAGAACAGGGAGATAGACAGAATGAGAGACGCTCGTTATTTCCTTGTTGCTACCAACTCAGCAATTAAAGGCAGGGGGTTTGAAATAAAAGTAGTTCAGCACCACATGTATGCTCATAAAGTGACATCTGTAATCACACACGCAGGCCCGCCTCGAGACCTAGCCCAATTTAATAATTTTTTTTTTCTGACCATTTTCTGACCTTTAAAAATGTGTCCCCTAATCAGCTGTGTGTGGTCTTGTCTTGTTCAATAGTTCATAATTTGCTTGTTTTGTGTACAGATAAATACAAAAGAGTTGGAGACAGAAAGAAAGTAAATGAGCTGTACATTGGAGAAACCAAGAGCTGATCATTTTATTGAGTACATTTGTACTTTCGTAGCATCAGAATGAAGTATTTGTCCTCACCAGTGGCGAGACACCGCACTAGGAATGGACGGAGCGTTAAAGACGTGTCCGTTTGCATTTCTTTAGCAATATATTATTAACAATATAAATAGATATTTAACAAAAAAATGTGCTTTTTCCCTGTGTAATTCAAGCTCTTTTTCTCCTGCTCATATGATCATTTCTGTTAGCTAGTTATCCTATATCACATACTATATCAGCAACGAGCTACAATCCGTTGAGGGTGAAGACTAGCACGATTCTTTTATATCCTCAGAGAGCATGGGCTCCCATCCTCCACGTTGGAGTTTTCTGTTTTCTAAACACTTTTCACGAGCCCGAGTACTCCCTTTTGCATCTAAATTTAAACTCCAGAGAAGAAATCTTCTATTTGTATTTTACCTTTGGCACTTTTTGTTCTATTAAGTAGTTAGGCACCTTACACAGCCCACATCTAATCATTCAGCTCATCCAGACACCAAATCATCCGCCTCATTCCATCCTCATACCTGTGCGAATGACAGACTGTGCGAAGCAATGTGAGGAATTCTCCCGGCCCAGTTTCCAGCGTACGAACCTAATGCTCTTGACCTTGGGTGTAAAATAAAGCATTTTTATTTGCTCTCATTAGAAAGGACTATTAACATTCTCTGGCAGACATTTTGACATGAGCACGGATATTAGCGAAGCCAGTGAAATTTCACGTGAAGACTGATACGCAGCGTTTCCTGATGAGTATGAACATTGCAGCATTCAATATTAATCAGCGACTGAAAGGACTTTGATGTTTTTTTTTTTGCTGAGGCTTATGAGAAGTCATTAGAAGACTTGGCAAAGAACAAGTAGGAGAGAGATAAAAAAAGCAGGGCTGGTTCACTCCTCCACTTTCCGTCCTCTTGAGTTTTAACAGCTCTCCTCCGTAATGGCCGTCAGTGCTGAGTGTGCTGGTTTGGAGGTGGGTCTTTCACTATTTGTGCTGACTGAGCCATTGAAATCTTTCCCTTAGTTACCAATGTGCTTTTTTTCCCTTTCCAAATCCTCGTTCCCATTTGAGCATGCTTCCTGTAAACACTCTCTAGGGAATGAGCTCATGTGCTTTAAGTACAGGGTGCCAGGGCCTCTTCGAGACGTTCTTAATGGTATTCCTTCTCAGGTTTTGGAGCATTCCAACTGTATGACGCATAGCCAGTAGACATAATCAATTAGTGGTGATTGCGTCATGAGGCATTGCAGATGTAGCAGTGCTTAGTTGATTTGTTTATGTTTACATCTCCTTGATGCCGCTGTCTAAGTGCCTCTGGCTTTTAGACTAAAGCCAAATTATTTACGGAAAGGTAGGGTGGGATTTTTACAACCTTTTTCTCTAACCTAGTCTTTGGCAAAGTCTGCTCACTAGCTCAGTCTACTGCCTTGTGCTTCCTCCGGAATATATAGCCTCTATATTCCACAGAAGTAAGCTAACACAAGTTTATAATTGGCTAGTGTCCCTTAGATTGAAATGAATGGCATCCAGTCCAGTCAGAAAGCAGGCTTAATTGTGCTGTCTTGGACTCCCTGCGTCAAAGTTTAAATTCATAACCTGCCTCTGGGCGGAAGTGCGGAAGTGCGAGCGGCTCATCCTTGTCTCATTTCCCAGGAGTCCTTGCTTACTGCTGCAGTGGTGCGCCACCGACAAGCGATCTTATTAAAAGGCACAGCAGCAACAACAACCCCAAGCTGGTTCGATCTCTTTCAGGTCATTAAAACTGAGTGCTCTAATCCAGGATCAAGAAAAAATTCCTTGCTGAATTTTTTTCACAGACAAATAGCATTGTTTTTAACAAGCATGTCAGTGTAGCATGGCCTGTTTTTTTGTCAATATCTGTCAGAAGATCTGTCTTAAAGCTAGCTGGTGTTCAGAATGCAGCAACTGTGTCAGATAGTGTTAACTATATAAGTGCTAAAGGTGCTACATGTGTAGAAGAAATCATCTCGGTGAGAATACGAATGTTTGGAATGTCGATCTGAGGCTTGGAATTTATTGCTACTAGCCTTCATAATGTTCTCACTAGTGGTCAGGAGCATTTGTTGTTTGCACACGTACTTGTGTGAATGTGTGTGTAGGTGGGGTTGGGAGGGGGAGTGGAGGGAATGGATAGATTACAGTCCTTTCTCCTCGGAGGCAGTATCAGCATTGTGGACACTGAGAACACAGGTAATCCCCTTGTCACCCCAGTCTGACATCGCTCTTAATCATCCCCGGATGCTCTGATTGGCTGAGCCCAGCAGCAGGATACTGTCAGGGCACGCTCCCGTCACCACGGCCAATGCCTGAAGGTGAGATGTGGGTCGGAACATTCCCATCAGAGAGGAAGACGAGCCGACACAGTTGTGTGCATTGTTTCAAGAGTGCTTTTAAAGTGGGCTGTGAACCTCTGCCAAAACCGTGTAATATTATGCGCAGGTTTGTCAGTGAATGGAACTCTTTAGCATCAGATCGGCTTTCGCATCTCATTGTGTGCGTGCGTGTGAGCTTATTTACCTGTTGGGGTTCTTTTACACAAAGAGGCTGCAGTGTGAGTGAGCCCAAATTGCTGTGGTTTTCATTTTTTAGTGGTTGATACTTCATCTCGTGTAATGTTTACACACCCTGTGTAACGCCAAAGCAAATTGTTGGGAGAACTGAGACCTTCTCCTCCTCCTCCTCCTCCTTCTCGGGATGGTTTGTGAAGTGGATTGCAGACCACCAACCTTGCTACACAGACAACCCTGCTCTCAGTTTGTGCACTGGGGAGACAAATTCATGGCTTTCATGTGGGCACACACACACACACACACTCACACACTCTGGCAGGGGTATAACGGATAAATGTGTTTATATTGAAAACCAGTAGGTGCGAGGGTAGATGCACTCATGTGGTCCTAAGAGGGGCTGATAAAATACTCAGTCTCTCAGGTTCTGAACATAGCCTCTGCCTCCTGCATCCTGTTCCACCTACAACATCCTGCTCTTTACCTCTCACTCTGAACACTGTGTGTATATAAAGTATGTAGTAAAATATCAGAAATGATACACATATTTTGTAATCAATATTGCAATATTTAAATCAATATTTCGCATTATATACTGTAATATTAGACTTTTAGACAATTTTAAATAAGTTGTCCATAGCAATTTTCAAGACAAAAAAAGTGTCTTGAGTGTGAGTGTGTGTGTGTGTGTGTGTGTGTGTGGTGCTCATTTCAAGTGTATTTTAACCTCATATTCAGCGTTCCTGGGAAAGGCTCCAGATCCATGATAAAACACACTTGGCCATGTGGTGCATCAAACATCTTTAAACCATTCAGGTTAAGCATTGTTTGGCAGTTGATTCGTTCCCGTATTTGTCTTGCCAAATAATAAAAAATACAAGCATCAATTTAGTAGCATAAGCAAATTCTCTAGCAGTATTTTTCCACTATTTCGCTTCATTGTTGTCATTCTTCTTCGCCTCCACAGCGTGATCCTACCACCACCACACTTCACTGCATGCTCTGTGTTCGGTTTGTGACACACATAATGCTTTCATTTCTGGCCTAGAAAGTTAATCTTGATCTCATCTGACAGAATAACATTTTCCCACATCGGAACTGGGTCACTCTCGGGCATTCTGGCAAAATCCAGACATACTTTCATATGGTTCTGTTTGAGTAATGGCTTCTTTTTTGCCACCCGTTAATACACCGCGGTGCTACAGGGGAAATCCATGCTAATGTGGATGAAAGCGCAAATGTACTCTAATTTTAGCCACAGGAATGTAGATATGTCAAGTAACGGTTAGTCTGGGTGCTGCTTCCACTTTGTGATTATCGAACCATTAACCGATGAAGTGCTCCGGATCAGATCTGACACTTGGATGTACCTTTGTCCTAATTTTTGCAGTTGTATGGCTAGCGTTCCTTCGAGTTCACAACTTGACCTAATAATTATATAATCAACACGACTTAACATTCTAGGAACGTTTGCTCCGAAAACGTTCAGTCTATGAAGTTATCTCATTGTTCTGGGAACTTTTCAGCGTTACGTTTTTTAAATGTTCCTGCAAGGTTCTTGTACAACAGCAAACGTTTCTCATATGAAAATTTTAGACACCATAAAATAAAAAACAGCCCTGTATATGCTGAGTGTATTTTCTGTAATCTGGGGTAAACATTCTTTCTAGAAAATGTGACAGATCCATTAATGATGCACAGTTAGAAAGTAGTTATATCTAATTATGTCTAATTAAAAGGCAATTGCAGCCTTGTTAGGGAATTGATTTTCATCTGTGTAAACTTGGCGCTTGTGGAGGAGGATGAAATAAACGTCATTTCCTGTCAAATAATTGTAGAAGAATTGTTAATGTTCATAATTGTAAATATATATATATATATATATATATATATATATATATATATATATATATTGTGTGCATGGTGGGTGGCATCTGTCTGCCTCGCTGTTTGTACATGATTACATGAGTGTGGCTGTGTGTGTGTGTTTGTGTGTGTGTGTTTGTGTGTGTAAGCATGTGTTCCAAAATGTGCATGTGTCTGAAGCATCTTGCTTCTGAGAGAGAGAGAGAGAGAGAGGGAGAGAGAGAGAGAGAGTGTGTGTGTGTGTGTGTGTGTGTGTTTGCGTGCCTGCATGCAGGCATGTGTGTCTAAACTGCTGGCTCTTTGGAGATAAGACGTGCGCTCATTCTCTGGGCAGACGGGCACAGAGGGGCTCACCTGTAGCCGAGAGATACCATCCCTCTGCATGTGCACGCGTCCCCCTAGGCACGGGACCAACACAATTAAAACAAGGGAGACAACAAGCCCAGTGCTGAGCCAGGTCCCTCCTCCTCTCGCACAAGCTGGCCACACATTATCTCCTCTCCCCACCTTAATCACCATTTAAATGAAATATGAGGGTTTTTTTTTTTCCTTGTGTTAGCTAGAAAGTTGTGTCGCTGCCATTTTGTCTTTGTCACAAACTTCTATTTGCTTATTGCTGATATTTTTGGAGCTAAAAGCACTTAATTGATATAATGGTCTCCTGAGTCCTCAAATGACTCATATGACATTGAAGGAACGTTTGACCGGTCCCCATGAGGATAATTGTGTGAAAAAAATAATCTGCAGAATTATTTAAAAAAAAAAAAAAAAACAGTTAAAGTTAATGACTATTAGGTCCTTATGAGGATAGGAAGACTCTTCCTAGGAAGATCTTGTGTGTGTGTGTGTGTGTGAACCAGTTGGATGACTGACTGGAAACATCTGTCTATTGATCTGTTCTTCCGTCCATTAAGCTGTTCCCATCACCCCAGACTTCACATAGCCTCTAACATATTTCACACATTAACACACTACAGTCTTTAATGATTTTTTAAACTGTCACATGAAAGCGTTCACACCAGCACAGTTTGGCCTTCCCTTTATACCAAGAGCTAATTTGGACAGGATTTTTTTCTCTCTGAAAAGAGAAGCTGATAAATACCAGTAATGGAATAACAGCAGGACTTGGGTCATGTCTCTGATGATGTCACACACACACACACACACACACACACACACACACACACACACACACACACAAAAGAGTTTCTGGCTCTAAGAGGGAGGTCTCTTTTCAGCATTGCCCCCCTACTGAAGTCATACTTCTTTAGTTATCAGATATTGACCACTTCCTCAGTCGTGGTCAGTTAGTTTCCTCTGTACAGCCACATTAAAGCCCAGAGCATTGTGGCTTCCTTCTCCTCAGTGCAGTTAAAGCAGGTACAAGAAGGCAAATGGGAGCAATTACCTAGCGGCGGTAATCTTTCCCCCTCTTTTGCTCACTCTTCCAAAATCATCTGGATCCCGTCTTTTATTCAGAGATTCCTTTCACATTGCACAAAGTTTTTTTTAGTCCCAGTGTGGGATCTTTTTCTACACACACACACACACACACACACACACACACACACACACACACACACACACACACACGCACGTATAATCAATGGTTAGAAGTGTATTTGTCCAGCTGTTAAGAGCACCTACATCTTCCATGTATGGTCGTGTACGGATGTTAAGAGCAGTAAAACAGATGGGCTGAGGCTGGAAGGATGTTCTGCCTCAGAGAAACTGCATTCGGGGGATTTACCTTCTACATATGGGAGATTTTGGCAAGCTTTATGCTGTCATAGTGAAACAAAGCGCTTGTTTTGTTTGGGGTCCAAAAGATTTGAGAGTTTTGTGTGAATGCGAATATAATTACTTTACATGACGGTTACTTTGCTACATGTCCTCCTTCCTGTTGCACAAGAACCTAAACACGATGTTCCAATACACGCTAATCGCTGCTACTTCGGCTCAGGTTTCCCGTAGTCATGAATTCTGCTATAAAATCTGGATCGAATGCAGTTTTACTGTGTAATTAAAGGGTTTATAGTCTGAGAACCTCCAGGGTTATTGTAGGTTTTTTTGTTTTTATTTTTTAAAGCAAAAAGCCTACAAATAAATAAATAAATAAAAAAAAAAAAACAAAAAAAAAAAAACAACAACAAAAAAAAATAAATAAATAACATCAACAATAATAAATAAATAACAATAATATAAATAATAAGAAATCAATAAAATAACAATAATAATAAATAAATAACAATAACATAACAATAATAAAAAATTTAAAAAAAATAACAACAAAAAATAAATAAAAAAAATAAAATAACAATAATAAAAATAAAATAATAATAATAATAATAATAATAATAAAATAAATAAAAACTAGAACTTTTTCTTCAAGAAAAATTTTAACGGAAATCAAATAAATGTGATGGGAATTCATTTTTATTTTCACATTTTTATTGAATTCTTCTTCTGGAAAATGTCCCTGCAACTACTGAATTACTGAAAGCTAAAACCAAAATCGAGTACAATTTAAGGAAATATGCTTAAACTATGATCACATATACTATTTAAAACATTAATAAATATGTAGAAACCTATTAGGACTAACAAGAAGTACAAAAAAAAAAAACAATAATAAAAAATGTAGAGATGGCATGATACCACTAAAGGTAAAGCTAGTTATTATAACTTAATTCCTTTTATTCCTATTGATACTAGATATTGGATCTGTGCCAAACACACCAAAACCTCATATAATAGCGTGAGGTACTAAATTCCTGAGATACAGATGCCCTTTTTAACATTATGTGACTTCTTTGAAAGAAATAACACAAATCCATTTGAAATGTGTCCTAGAAAAGCTGGCTAATTCTCACCTAGCACATCTATACGCTATATCGAGGCCAGGAACTGGCACACACATGGAGTGACCTGATTCTGGATGTAGCTACAGCCTACTATGCATACGCATACTTGAAAGATAGTAATGGATTGCAACACGCACCAGCCTCGGGTGGAGGGACTGGGCAGCAGAGTCGGCAGTTGCCTGGATGGTGATGGATGATGCGCAGGGTTGGGATCCGGAGCCTGGCTGCGTGGAGCCTGGTCCATGTGGGCTGCCGTAGCCGCTACTACTCCGGTGTCATAATTAATCTTCAGAGATGAACCCAGTGCCGTTTCTCACTGGGAGGAAAAGAAAAAAGTGCAACCCTCGGCAGCTTTTCTGCAGAATTTTTACACACAACACTTTAAAGCAAATCCTTGTGTTCTTCTGCTTGAGAGAGATTTTTTTTTTTTTTTTAAAAAAGGAAATAATTTGGCAGCAAATAATTTGGTAAAGCAGTTGGTATTTTAATAAAACATGTATGTAAAGATGTCATTTTAAAGAATTCGGTAGTAGTCAGAAAGAAAGCCCCAATTTCCGGATCTTTAACCTAGGCTCTTCTCAAACGGCGCATAATTAACAGGGCTGAGATTTTCTGGATGAGGGAGCCTCTCCAATTCCTGACTTTGGAAAAATACAAAGCTCGCTCAAGCACATGGAGGAAAAAAACTCATCTCACATCCCCTCTGTGCTGGCCTTCCTACTCTGTGATTGCAAGAAAAGATTGTCTTTGGCACCTTGTGCAGCTTTATTATCCAGACTGTCACGCTGAACGTCCAGGGAAATCCGATAGCACGGATGTAACCCCGTGCTTAACAAGGGACCTTTTTGTCTTGAACGATTGGCACGAGACAAAAGAAAGATCCTCTTATAAATCCTCACTCACTGTCATTTTAGCCAATCCTTTTACTGTTATTGGCTCTCAGAGAGGTCTCCAGGGCCTTTTTCGGCATCTGCGTGTTCGAATTTCATATTCATAACCAAACTTAATTAAGATGTTTAACACGATTGCGGTCGATAAAAGAAAAAATACTCGTGTAACCACGACTAATAAATCTAATTAAATGGAAAGGGATGAGCTATGCACATTTTCGCAGTTCACTTTACTAGCTTATCACGCAATGGGGGTGGTATTAAAGAGTGACTGTTGGTATGTATAAGTGAGTTGAAGTGTGTGTGTGTGTGTGTGTGTGTGTGTGTGTTGTGTGTGTGTGTGGAAAAGACAGACATAACTTAATTAATCTAATCGGAAAATGTGAGGAGGCGATGGGTTTGAGTTGACATGATTAATTTGGTAGCTTCTCCGAGCACCTCTGGGCATGAGTGTGTGTCAGAAACACGCTCCCTCAGCATTCGGGGTAGGGAGGAATCCCTGCGACGGTGGGAGGCTGTATAAATGAGTTTTTGTGATGTGCTTCCAATTAGGCCCGCCTTTTTTTTTTTTTTGCGCGATAACGCTGAGTGTACTGACCGTGCGGTGTGTGAATGACAGCAGAGACAGACAGTGCTCTTTTTTTTTTTGTATATAAGTGTAGTCTGAAATGAGCGTGTGTGCATCAGATTGTCTAGCTCAGGAGATTATTGTGTAGTGTGTAGGGTGTGGAATTATATTATATAGTCAAGGAATGCTTGTTGAGGCGTTATAGAAAGTAGCACGCATTAACGGAAAATATGATGATGCAAAGGCTGAAGGACGCATGACGTATTCAGAAAAACATCAAAATGAACTCAAAAGAGTCCTGTTTATTGTGTTTTCATACTCAGCATTGAATTTCTTTGCCATGTCACACTCCACAGGGGTGATTAATGACTCACATGAAAGAAGACACTTTAAGAATTTGTAGCTTTTCTTCAGTATTTCTGTTTTTATTTAGCCTACTAGAGACAGCATAGATGTTCATATAAACGTTCCAAAAAGCCACACAAACGTTTCTTCTTAAAGTAAATGTTGATATCAAACCCTCTCTGCTCTCTGAGACGCCCCAAGTGCTTGTTCATAAGCATCTAAAATTTGTTATCTTCAACCACTAAAATTCTGTGTGAGGTTATCCAACAGAGCGAGAAACATCTCACACTGAAAGCTACAGAGTCCCTGACTCGTTTTATATCAGACTTGTGGAGATAAAATAATTCATTTATTCATGCTGATTGAAAATAAGTTGATTTCCATTCAGTTGGCAGAATAAAATATGAGTCTGCTGCTAAAAACAAAAAACGTGGGTCTTTATTAATCCTGCTGATGACTGGACGGCGGTCATTACGGAGGAAAAAAGATCAGTCAGTGAAAGTGATTTGTGAGTTCTTATTTCTGAACCTTTACACAGGTTGTAATGTCATGCAAAGTTGTGTAAATAAAAATAAGCTGATTATGAATGTTCTTGAGAACATAAGCGTGAGTAAATGTAGACTCATTTAGACAACGAGGATGTGATGGAGAATGTCTGTTTAACTTTTTCCTCAGTGAGCGCAAATACACAAACAAATCTGTCTGGATTAGCTCAGCTGTTGCTGGATTTCTGTATTCTTTTAATGGACACATGCTCATATGAGCTAAGTTGTAGACTTAGCTTGTGTGTTATTGTACAGATCAAAGCTAGCTAATGGTAATGGTGTTTGTTTGTTTGTTTTTATTGAATGCCTGACCAAAGAGTAAGCCAATAAAGCTGTTTCAACCTGAACACGGCAGGAAATTGTTGTTAAAATATTGTTGTTTTATATTTCAAGATGTGAGCTTAAGTGTGAAATGAGACAAATTTGCAGAGACTAAAAACAACACACAAGCAGAACGAGTCCAGAAAAATATTATTCCAGAGGATGTTTGCTCACAGGTAGCCATTGCTAATTCTAGCTAAGTCTCACACGATAGCAGTTTGGAGAAATAGAACAGATTTCAAACTCGTTAGCAACCCTTACTAGTTACCAACGTCTGCTACTAAGCTAACTACCTAGATGGCAACATTAGCTCTAATGTTGCTCTAGAGATTTGTTTTGTTTAGGTAGCTAGCTTTTCTTAGCTAATGTGGCTAAAGTTTTTTTAGGTGTGCTGTGTGAACAGTGATATTTTCAGCCAGGTGCGAATTGATTTACAATAAAAATGAAGTTGAGTCATGTTTAGTATTTACAGTAGTAGTAAAATAATATATTTATAATAAGCTTACATATTAAACATGATATATTTTTAGGATTCATCCGTGATGTTTAAATCTATTTTGGACACAAATCATCAGCAACTGTATCACACAATGTACCATAGTCGTACCGTATATTGAGTTTACTAATTGCGTAATTTTTTTGTTATTCCCAGGATCTCGTCTCCGTCAGGAGGACTATCCCCCGCGGATTGTGGAGCACCCGTCAGACCTGATCGTGTCGAAGGGTGAGCCGGCCACGCTGAACTGTAAGGCCGAGGGCCGTCCTGCACCCACCGTCGAGTGGTATAAAGACGGCGAGCGTGTGGAGACGGACAGG
The DNA here is from genome assembly GCA_033459395.1 of Hemibagrus guttatus. Lineage (NCBI taxonomy): Eukaryota > Metazoa > Chordata > Actinopteri > Siluriformes > Bagridae > Hemibagrus > Hemibagrus guttatus. The sequence continues at coordinate 1,406,740 of JAUCMX010000015.1, read as the reverse complement.
GACAACCCGCGCTCGCACCGTATGCTCCTTCCCAGCGGCTCGCTCTTCTTCCTGCGCATCGTGCACGGCCGCCGCAGCAAACCCGACGACGGCAGCTACGTCTGTGTGGCCAGGAACTACCTGGGGGAAGCGGTCAGCCACAACGCTTCACTGGAAGTAGCCAGTAAGTGTGGCTCTTTTTTTTTTCTCCTTGCTTTGCTTTGTACTTATGTACTTATCTTCCACACATCTAATTAGGGAAAGGTTGCATACTTAGCATTTACGAATATGTCAGACAGTCTGGTTTTGTGAAAAAAATAACCACAGTAAGGGTGCAGTGCCCGTGTAAATAGTTTGATTTGTGCCAACTGAAGAGAGACATAAATTAGCATAACTATAGCCTTTTCCCTCTGTAGGCAGATCTATAACAAGAAACAAATGCGGAACACGAAGTAATAGTGGAGCATTTTTCAAGGTGATAACCCATGAACAATAATAATGGCATTATCTAGACAGTTATATAACACAAACTCAAACCATTTTCAAAGCCAGACATCGAGAATCCACTTTTATTTTATAACTCGGCTCTAAAACGCTCCAGGTCAATAATATACCGTTCGCAGAAAATGCATTTGTTAACTAACACTCTCTAAAAAAAAAAAAAAACTGCACTCGGAAAGAGGTGTCTTGTAGTTTGGGGTCAACTTGATACCTGTGTCTATTAGCTTAAACTTTAAAGGCCTGAGATTAAGCCTTGGTTCAACAAGCGGCGGTTACATTACTGAGCAAGTGGAGGGAAGCGTAAGGTATTAAAGAGCTTATCCGTTGCTACAAAAGCGATTTACTCCAAACTTCTCCACTCGCTATGTGACCCTCTGCTACAGATGATCATGTAATGTCCCTTTTTTTAAACGCTAATGTTTCGCTTAATCCTCAGAGGCTGATTTATGACTTTCCGCTGTTTCATTCCTTTCCCTGCAGCTGTGCATATGAAGGGCAAGCGGGAGGATACAAGACTTAGTATAGAAAAAGAACGCTAAATTTACCAAGCCTTTTTTTTTTTTGGTATGTGTTACGACGTTCATATGTGTTAACGTAAAATTCGTAAGCTTCCTGCTTTCTCTTAAACCTCTCCTGTGCTGAATAAGGATTTCAAGGATAAACCTTGCAACTTGCAATTTTTTTCTAGTCCAGAATTACTATAGCATCAAGCTGAAAAAAACCCCCCCAAAAAACCAATAGACTATAACTCCTCCCCAGCCATGCAATGACAAACAAGCACCATGAAGCTTCTCTGCCTTGGGGATGGCTGATAATGCTGCTGTTTTTCCTCTTACACGCTTTATTAAAGGGAAAAATTCTGACTTCATGCTCTTTCTATGCTGCCACACACACTCTCACTGCAGAAACATGGTCTTATTCATGTCCGTGGTTGAGTGTACAGATTATTTTCCCTCATGGTGTGTTTATAATGAGGTCACTTAGGTCAGTTGTGTTGTTCAACCCATCATCTCACCTTTCTTTTCAGGTGAGCCACCTGAATGCTATTGAACATGTTCATACCTTCGAATTGAAACGCATTCTCGTTTCTGTGCTGGACTTTAAAACGTCTTTTAGGGTTTGATCTAACACGGTTCCTCGGATTCTACACAAACACGTGGAGCCTGTGAGCTCGAGTACACACTGTCATTAAAGCAAGAATACTAAATAAATACTAAAAATTCTGAAAATATTTCTAAAACTTTTAAAACAGCTATTGTATCCATTGAAATTTAAGAATGCAATTTTTAGTAGTGATCTGTTTACACACGTGTGTGTGTGTGTGTGTGTGTGTGTGTGTGTGTGTGTGTGTGTATAAAACTTCAGTAGAACATTTCTAATATTCTACTGAAGTTATACACACAAACACACACACACACTGAAATGTGAATCTGTGTAGCTGGGTTTTCTCAGTCGCACAGCCAATACACAAAGTTTGCTGCTGATGTTATTTGGCTTTCATTTACTTTATTACGTGAGCTGCCCTGTGTCTAATATATTCCCTGCTCGCTGTGTGGTCTCCTGCTCAGACTCAGAGGAAAAGTGATGGCTCTCTGCAGAGCTTTGTTTTCTCTCTGTATAGCTCTCCATGCCTCCCTTCCTCTGCCTCTCTCCCACTTTCTGTACATTATTAATTGTAGGCTTGATGAAACATATTGAAATCAAGTATGAGCTTAACATAGCAGCCTGCTCAGAGCACCGGGATTCGAAGCTCAAAGCATTTGTTCATGATTAGAGCTGAGAAAATATAAAATCATACCTGAAGAATGTGATATGTGGCATGTATTGTGATATTTAGGTCTGTTTAGTAAAATTTTTTTTTATCATTGTTAATTAGAAATATGTTAATTATGTATATTACAATTAGGTACATTCATTAACACACAGAAAAGGAGAGAAATTAATAGACTTATATAAAAGATGTAAAATCTGTTACTTCTTATTGAATACGGCAGCTGAATGTAATGTTATGGTGTGTGTGTGTGTGTGTGTGTGTGCATGTGAAGGTGTTAAAGTGGTGTGTTTGTGTGTGTGTGTGTGTTGTTGTCTAGCTTTAGCAGTTGCCCATATGCCAGCTTGAAAAGGTGTCACTAACAGGTGCATTTTTATTCTGCTGACATTGTGCTCAGTGAAAGGTTAGGGCAGTCGTGCTGCCTGGCCAACACACTTTCCCCTGAATGACCAGAGACAGGAATGTTGCCAGTGATCTAAGAATAAACCACATCCCGGCTGTGTAGGCAGGTGCGAGCAGGTAATAACTGAAACCCATGGGTGAGGGGTTGGGTAGAAGTGGACACAAGGCACTTTTTCTGTCCCGTGTAAAGTCCCTGGACTGCTCGTGGGTGAAGCCACACCAGGGGCAGCTGCAGGGAGAACAAGGGAAGAGTGAAATGTTTCAGACATCACAAATGCGTCTCACACTCTGCGCCTTTCGGGTTGAATGCCAGGTCAGCTGACGGTCTGATTGATGGATCGTTTGGTCATGTAGTAAAGGCACGAGGCTCTGTCCTGTGTTCATGAGGTCAAGCCGGCAGTCCTGAAACAAACCGCTCTCTGTCTCTGACTGCGAGTGCTCACACATTCTGCTGTGTTTTTGACCTGATCGGGCAGTGCTATTTAATGGTCATCATCTGTGTTAGTTTTTATGCTACTCTTGTGTCTGAGTCAGTTTCTAAAAAGTTCAGTGTGTTTAGGAGCACTACTTGATACCCAGCACTGCCCTTTGACCTCAACAGTTATGACTGGTGGTAGTTTTTACACCTCCGCTGTGTATTGCTCTGAGAATGTGCACGTTGTTCAATCGGCTTTTTTCTACATGATTTATTTCACAAACATGGTGTTGGAGATAGTTCAGAGAACCAGTAAGAGTTATCGCGAAATTTTGCCAGTTTGAGAGCTTAAACGTACAAGAAACATGCAGAATTTCCTAAAACTCAGCACAAGTGTGTCATTTAGTATCTATACACATATTACACAACTACAACTACATTTTATCATTTAGCTGATTATTCAGACGCTATCCAACCTCAGTTTTCCTAGCATTTAAACTAGCATAAAAGTTTTAGAATGAGTAATTAGGACTACTTACTTTGCTAAGTCTCACAAGCAAGACCTCTGGGGTTACGGTGTATACAAGGAAGCTCAGAGAGCCAATTACAATTATAATGGCCAGAAATGTGACAAAAGATGTGACGTGCGGCTTGAGACTGAAGCTACTAGCTGCAAAAAAGGTTTTTCTTTGTTTTGTAACGATCATTAACAAAAGTATGTCCATGTGGTCAGTGGAAAGTTTGTTAGCATTCAGGATTAGCAGTACTTTAGAAACATGTGTTGTTATCCTAATTCAAATTCTTCAGAGTCTCTACACAAGAAAACAAAGACAGATGCTCAAGACAAAAGATAAATCTAATCGTCTTAGGTATTTATTATGTCTGTAGCTTTTCCCGAGATGTAGCAATGTATCTTTTATTAAATTCGGTGTCATGTTCCTTCATCGGTTCACAGCTATTTTTTTTTTAATCTTTATTATCTTCAAAAACCCCTCAGCACTGTTCATGTCTTATTTTAATGGTGCTCATGAAAGTAACTTCTTGTTGCCATGGTGATGAAATGATGCCCGGTCCAGTTCTCAGTGCTTTGATCTAGCTCAGCACTCTTTAGGTCCTATAACAGAAATGAATTTGTGGCTCTTTTATTGTTGGAAAGCACGTGCCAGTTTGAGATTAAGCTCCCGAAAAGAAAAAGAAAAAAAAAACGCTAAATGAAGTATATTCATTTTTCTGTTTTTACTCGACGTAGCCTCATAAGATCCACTCCCATGTCGATGATTTTAGGAAGAAGAGCTGCTTTTTTATCTGACTTGCCTGCATGTTCACCCCTTTTTCTAATATTAGAAAAGTGGCCAGCTACAGGAGTGTTCCTCAAGAGCACTCGTTCGTAAAGTAGTGGCTCCGTGTTGATAATCCCTCTCTGATTGCACAGGCCCGTGCTGCCTGTCTGCATCGGTTTCCTGTGTTTTCTGAGGACCGCAGCTGTGCAATAAATCTAGGGATAAACCAAGCTCAGTGACTGAATCAAGCTCCACCTGGACACAGGCTCAGGGACGGGCCAGGGGGCTCAAAGATTAAGACTGCTTGGACACACAGGATAGTGGGAAAAAAAGAAACAGCGCCTGGAAGAGCTACAGGCGGAAAAGTTCGAGTTGATAAGCTGTCGCTGTCCGAACCTCTTCTCCATAATAGCTGTCGCTTTGTTTTATCAGCCAAGAAAAGCTTTGAGAATGCCCCGCGAGTCCTTGAAAATAAAATCAAGCACGGGCCAGCAGCATCTAGATTCATTAAGATTCCTCTCCAGTCTCCTGCCAGATAAAAAAGCCCCCATCACCTGATCTTTGTAGTGATTCCTAAGAGGGAGTTAAAAGAGAAACGCTTCCAGTGGAGAGATGGACTTAAAAAACCATCTTCTAATCAAACTTCCTGATGGCATCTTAAGCAAGCATTTGGAGGGGGATGGTTCGTGTGTGTGTGTGTGTGTGTGTGTGTGTGTGTGAATCCATCTGTGTGCTTTAAGCTCTCTGGGGGATTCCATACCTTCTGCGCTGTCCTTGGAAACAGCATCGCATCCCAGGAATGAAATACTTCTACAGCAAAGATGCAGCAATTCGGGATGGGCTTCAGTTCCATTGATATGTATTTATGCAGGAAAAACATAGGAATCTGTCAGAGAATAAATATAGAAACGAGATAGATTGCTGAGTTGAAGGACAGAACTGAAAAGCTAGGGAGATTGATGTCGGTGAAGCGGCGAAAAGAGAATAAAAGGTGGTGAGGTAGGAAAAAGACTGAAATGCATGAAAGAGAAAAAAGAGAAATGTCTCTCAGGATGATCGGTCCCTAAAGCAACAACACCGAAGGAAAGAGATGGGTCTCATCCAGTAAATGTCAGGCAGGACAGGCAGAGCTCTGAGTGGCCACCAAGCTCTGGCAAACTCTGGGAAATGAACATGTGTCTATTGACCTCCTCGAGTTGATTCAATCACTCTGTTTTTTATTGAGGTGAGGGAAAAGTCACAAGCAGCCTGCGCTTAAGGTTATTGGCCAGCGAAGTCTTACCGAGGCGTGCCGGATCAGCCGAACCGTCGAGTGTGTTCATTAAATGGGGTGCACTCTAAAGTTAGAGGTTTGAATTAAAGTTCACCCAGTAGTCATCGTCACCCCATGCTATGCATTAAGCATTCATAAGAACATTAATTCATTAAATTAAATTAATTCGTTCATTAAAAACACGAAAAATACTAATGGTTGCTTTGTGTGCTGGTCTTTGTCTTGGGGAACCTCCACTTGTTTGCACTGTATGGACAGTATGAGACATGACTAAACCTGATGAGCTTATGTAACACCAGGTTTGCTGTGAGAGACTGTGGAAAGCTTGTGCCAGAGCGAGGAGTGTGTACACTCCACCGATCTGCTCTTTGTCCCCTTTGCTCTTTTTCTTCAGTGTGGGTGTGGTATTGAAAGCAGGGCTTAGTGGAGAGCTAGCTAGCTTGTAATAGCTCCTTTTCAAAAGTTTGATTAAATAAAAAAGATAGAAAACCCTGGATGAGAACTTCTGTGTGTAAAGGAGGGAGGGGCTGGCGTGGTGAAACCTTTCATGATGTCATTACAAAGCGATTCTCAAGCATGTTGGAGCATTGTTGTTGTTTTTTTAACTTACAGTATAAAGTCTACATTATGATCTTTTTCCTGGCGTGAAACACGACAGGTTTAATATATATTATTTAATATTAACATTAATTGATAATACATATAATTTAATATTATGTTATAATATATATGTTTGTATATATCTGCTCTCTGTCCACACTGACCAGGCATAACATTATGACCACCTGCCTAATATTGTGTCAGTCGCCCTTTTGCTGCCAAAACAGCCCTGACCCGTCATGCACTGTGACACCTTTCTATCAGAACCAGCATTAACTTCTTCAGCAATTTGAGCAACAGTAGCTCGTCTGTTGGATCGGATCACACGGGCCAGCCTTCACTCCCCACGTGCATCAATGAGCCTCGGCCGCCCAAACAAAAACAAAATCCAAAACTACATGGCCCTGTGTGAAAAAGTGTTTGCCCCCTAAGCCTAATAACTGGTTGGTCCACCCTTAGCAGCAACAACTGCAATCAAGCGTTTTCCATAACTTGCAATGAGTCTGTTACAGCGCTGTGGAGGAATTTTGGCCCACTCATCTTTGCAGAATTGTTGTAATTCAGCCACATTGGAGGGTTTTCGAGCATGAACCACCTTCTTAAGGTCATGCCACAGCATCTCAATGGGATTGAGGTCAGGACTTTGACTAGGCCACTCCAAAGTCTTCATTTTGTTTTTCTTCAGCCATTCAGAGGTGGACTTGCTGGTGTGTTTTGGATCATTGTCCTGCTGCAGAACCCAAGTTTGCTTCAGCTTGAGGTCACAAACAGATGGCCGGACATTCTCCTTCAGGATTTTTTGGTAGACAGCAGAATTCATGGTTCCATTTATCACAGCAAGTCTTCCAGGTCCTGAAGCAGCAGAACAGCCCCAGACCATCACACTACCACCACCATATTTTACTGTTGGTGTGATGATCTTTTTCTGAAATGCGGTGTTACTTTTACGCCAGACGTAATGGGACACACACCTTCCAAAAAGTTCAGTTTTTGTCTCGTCAGTCCACAGAGTATTTTCCCAAAAGTCTTGGGGATCATCAAGATGTTTTCTGGCAAAACTGAGACGAGCCTTTATGTTCTTTTTGCTCAGCAGCGGTTTTCGTCTTGGAACTCTGCCATGCAAACCATTTTTGCCCAGTCTCTTTCTTATGGTGGAGTCATGAACACTCACCTTAACTGAGGCAAGTGAGGCCCGCAGTTCTTTGGATGTTGTTGTGGGGTCTTTTGTGACCTCCTGGATGAGTTGTCACTGTGCTCTTGGGGTAATTTTGGTCGGCCGGCCACTCCTGGGAAGGTTCTCCACTGGTCCATGTTTTCGCCATTTGTAGATAATGGCTCTCACTGTGGTTCACGGCAGTCCCAAAGCTTTAGAAATGGCTTTATAACCTTTTCCAGACGGATAGATCTCAATTACTTTCTCTCTCATTTGTTTTTGAATTTCTTTGGAACGCGACATGATGTCTAGCTTTTGAGGATCTTTTGGTCTACTTCACTTTGTCAGGCAGGTCCTATTTAAGTGAGGTGTGGCAGTAATCAGGTGTGGGTGTGGCTAGAGAAATTGAACTCAGGTGTGATAAACCACAGTTATGTTATGTTTTAACAGGGGGGCAAACACTTTTTCACACAGGGCCATGTAGTTTTGGATTTTGTTTTCCCTTAATAATAAAAACCTTCATTTAAAAACTGCATGATGTGTTTACTTGTGTTATCTTTGACTAATATTTAAATGTGTTTGATTATCTGAAACATTAAAGTGTGACAAACATGCAAAAAAATAAGAAATCAGGAAGGGGGCCAACACTTTTTCACACCAATGTGTGTGTATATATATATATATAAAGTCTGCTTAAAATGATTTACATCTTTTAAAACTTGTTTGAACTTATTTACATATTCAGTTGAATCTCCTACATTGTGTCACTTAATATCATTTGGATTACACTTTTAAATGTTTGGCCAAATGATCCGTAATAAACGAGGTTTATTTTCACACACACACACACACACACACACACACACACACATAATTATGTATCAATATCCATTTAAATGTTGATATTTTAATTCGTTTGAATCAGCTTTTTTATGGCTGAATATCATAATTGTGTTGCAGTAGTGCGCTACATTCCGACATTACATTATATCCCATAATCTAAAATCCTCAAATGTCATTATATCAAACCTTATACAATCTGCATGTACAGTCAATCACTATCCAGATTTTTTCTGTGTTCAGATTGTTTTTTCATTTGTTTGGTTTTTTTCCACAATAAATGAATACTCCTCTTAAGGGAAAAGGACTTCTTCATGAGCTCTTAAGTGTTCTTATCGTCTCTAAAGAGAAGCTCATATTATAGAGAAATTCTCTGTAGAGTTACACCGAATCCTTAAGGGTCTCTCATGAGGACTAACTAAAGAACACTTAAGGCTTAAAGTTTCAGCTAAATGTTTTTCAGTCCGAACGTCATCATGCACGTGGAACCAATACATTTTTTTTTTTTTTTTTGAATGAATCTGTCCAGTACAGCTGTCCTCATTCGTCTGATACTGCACTTGTGTATACAGTGTACTGCATGTACATTTCCTGATCTATGACAGCAAATTTCCTTTCAGAGCTACTCTTACTTTCTAAGTGTGTTTTTAATGTTTTTACTTTTTTCCTTTACATGAGAATAAAGTTTCTGGAACAACTTCCTCGTAGCCATATCCCAACCGAAGCGGGTGTACGTTTCTAATTAAAAACAGGTGCTGCTTTTCAGTGTGTGTGTGTGTGTGTGGGTGTGTGTGTGTGTGGGAGAAAAGGGGGGGGTTGCTTGGGTGGGATCAGAAATTTAATCATTTTAATAATGCTAGGTAAATAAATTTCCCCACTTTTCCAGAGATTCCACATATGATATTTTTATCAGTGTTTGCTTAGAGAGAGAGAGAGAGAGAGAGAGAGAGAGAGAGAGAGAGAGAGAGAGAGATCAAGTAAGAGGACATGTACAAGATGAGTCACACAATGAGAAAGATAGTGAGACAGTGAGGAAGAGAAAGAGATTTCAGAGGAGGAAACAGAGACAGATGCAAGTGTGTTTCTCGTTTTCCAGAGTTTGCAATTCAAAAAACAATAAAAAAACAACAACAAATCCATTTGATTATAGCATCAGAACAACTATTTTACCCTCCATCCATTTCCCTCCATCCATCCATCCATTGTCTTATCCTACACAGGGTCATGGAGAACCTGGAGCATATCCCGGGGAAACCCTGGACAGGTGCCATCACCCATCACATGGCACAATGGCACACACACACACACTCACACACCTATTCACACTGCAGACAAATTAGAGATGGCAATCAGCCTACAATGCCTGTCTTTGGACTGCGTGATGTGACTGGAGGAACTGGAGGAAGCCGGCGTGTTGTTACCTTGCTGTAGTTCGGTCATTTTATTGGTAAGTGCAGAGATGTAAAAAATGTTCTCATGAATACTGTATGAAGGAATCATCGTAGGATTAATGTGATGCTGTATATTTGGAAACGTTAAGGGTTAATCTTGAACAGGTCTAGTGGAGTGACAAAGTGACAAAAAAGTAGCCTGACGGTTCTGATGCTGACTGACTGCTTCCTTAATGATGGCAATTCAAGCTATTATTTTTTTCTTTTTGTTTGGATAAAATTATCCTTTCTCTGCCTGCTGAGAAAAAGCCATTGCTTGCTCCCTTGCGAAGGAAAAGCCACAATTCCAGACAGAGGGGAGGCTTTTATAGAGTTGCGTGAGGAAAAGCAGTGGTGCTGTCTCTGTGTGTGTGTGTGTGTGTGTGTGCGCGTGTGTGTGTGTGTGTCTGTCTGTCTGGGGTGGGGAAATCTATCTGCTTTCACCTCGTTCCTTTCCCTTTTGTTTTGCTCCATTGTGTCTTTTTCAGTATGGAGACATTAACCATCCACGCTTTCAGATTCTGCCTCAATATTTAACAACCCCTCGGGTTTTCCGTACACAAATATACACAAAGACACGCAACTACCTGTGGCGAGGCAACTCATTAACGATCCAGGAGAGAGCCGAGGATCCTGCCATCGTTTTTCCCAGTCTGTCGAGGAATCTTTCACTAGGCAGACGAGTGAAACATTAGCTTATTATCTTTCTATAACTCAGCAACGTGCTCAACTGGAAATCTTCCTAATGAAAGCAGTGTATCACACGGTTGGGCTTCGGTCAGGGTGGTGTCTTTGACTGGTTTTTGTGTGTGTGTGTGTGTGTGTGTGTGTTGACATGTTTGTGTTGTTCTTGTTAATTTATTTGCTCTCGATTGGCTACTGTTGCTCATTAAGTTGCATCGAATGAGGTTTAATATGAGGAGCCGATAAAGTCATTAGCAGCTAAAGAACTGGATGGAACAGGTCTGTGTGTGTGTGTGTGTGTGTGTGTGTGTTTGTGGCATTCAGCACTAGCCGGTATCGAAGAGCAGGGGTTGTGTTATCAGCTCCCAAGCACAAAAGAAAGGAGGGACGGCGTAATGAGCGCTATTCACGCACCTCTTCCCTCCTCCCCGAATTGCTTCTGAAGATGAATGCGGTGCCATTGTGAATAGTGAGATATCAGCATGGCGGGAGTTCCTCCATATTAGCCGTATGATAGAATTTAATTTAACGTATGTGGCAAAATACCCTCGCTATGTCTCTTTTCTCTGTTTCCTTTTTCTTTCCTTTTTTCTTTCCAGGAAGCGGTCCCTATCTTTGGAGCGTAAATTGCTGACAGGCAGAGAATTGCGAGGCACTGGGGAACGGCTAGTGGTTGTCGGCGAAGAAAGGTCCATGCCTTGCCAATTAAAATTTGATGGGGTAGTGGTTGGTGGAATAGAGAAGGAGAAACCTTAGGATTAAGACAAGCCGAAAAGAAGCTTGCTTTGATTTAACGTTCCTGTTCAGTGGAGCAGAGTCGAGCAAGGCCAATATTTGTCCAGCGAGCTTCTCATGTGCGCAGGATAGCTCAATCTCCTTCTATCTCATAACCCAATGAAGCCAAGGAGTACACCGTCCAGCATGCATTATTGAATTTCCAGCGATGGCCTATTTACTCCCTGTGTGCTCCCAAACCCCAGTAGAGTTCCTGAGCAAATGTAATGAGAGTGAGGGTGAAAAATTCCCAAAGTGGGCCAAGGCTCCTGGCCTGCGATCCATCACCAGCAGCTATGTATGCAGCTCTAATTGTTGTGTGTGAGCCTCTCTTAATCCTGCACTGCCTTTTCTGTCACCGGACCTTATTTATACGCTCATACCTGCCTCTTTTCTTCACTGGCTCTGGCTCTTTCACTCTTCCATCTCTTTCCCGGTATCTATGGGACGATTGTATGCCAGAGGTCGTCGCTTTGGAGATATCCTGACTGAGTGGAAGAGAGGCAGATATCAAGAGGAGGAGGAAGAAAAAGAGGCAACCATTATGACATTGGAGAGTGTGTTTTTGACAGAGTCCTCGTTCAGTTTTATCAGGTCAGACAGAAAGCTGGAGCCTCCTCCTGATCTTGGCCGGTAATTCCATTGTGGGAAACATTCAGTACACAAAGAGGTTCTGTAATACAGTCTGATATCCACACGAGCATGTTCCTCTACTCCCTCAACTGTACTACATGGCTGTGGAGATTAGCGTGCTGGGGACAGAGTGGACTCTTGTGTTTGTAATCAGCTCTGATTGAGTCCTCCACACCCCCCCACACCCCCACCCCTTTCTCCGGGCAGCTTTTTCACTGACCACAGAACCCTGGAGGATTTTTCTTATTCTGTTATCTAACTCTCCCAGTTCCTGCCATCACACAGCCAGCAGTCTGTTCATCCAGTCCTGTCTGGAAAGATGTTTGACATCTCTGCTGTAGACTAAGCAGAGTGTGATGCATTTTGTGTCATTTGGCATGTTTTGTCTTGATGAGGCCTGTTTATGGTTTGAGTGTTTTTCAGTTTTGGTGGTTAAATTGGCTTCAAGGTTGCATGAAGTAGAGTGGGAATGAAAGCTTAGCAAGGCAAAGCAGAAAGACTGGATATTATAATTATTGATTTTTGGTAGATGCTTTTTATTCGAAGGTGAAATGAATTTTTAACCACTGTGTCTCTTTAACTCTAAGTTCTGATCATTGATCTAATATCTTAATTTTCCAGTGTAGTTATCAGTGCTGAACAAGAGTAAGATTTATATATGAGAGAGAGAGAGAGAGAGAGAGAGAGAGAGAGAGAGAGAGAGAGAACTAACACATGATGTTAGTCTTCAACAGGAGTTGTAGGGCTAGTCGTTATCCATTATAATTCCAAGTAAACGTCCTAAATATGGAAGAGAATATTCCATCAATTATTGGGGGGATTATTGCATCAATAATGGTTCTACCAAATGATGATAAAAGTCATAGTATAGATACTGCAACATTTTGGAAAGAAAGAAACAAAGAGACATATGTGTGTCCTGTTTCTCGTTTCTTAACGTTTTGGGCTAGTTTCAGATCTTTTGTGATTTTTGAGATGTAAACGGGAAATTTAGCTGAGACCTGGCAACCCTGCTCAGTAGTGTTTAAAGTTGCTTCTAGATGTAGTACTCCCTCTAAATGTGCAAATCTTATACTTATAAGCTGACAGAAAACCAGAGGATGTCTCATCCATTAATTAGTTTAGTTTTAGTTTTTGTTTAGTTTTGCTAGCAAAAAAAATCCCTAGCTAGCTAGCTGTATTCATTTCACCACATGCTGACCCAACGTCTACATAAAACAAAACAGGAGGTCAATCATCAACTTTTTGTTTACTGTGAGTAAGCACAGAGTGAGGTGGTGGTATAAAAATGCTAATGATACTCTGATAAGCATCATGCTATTTATCTCAATATCACTATTATATAGGCTGAAGAACAAAGGAGTGGAAGGGTTAAGCAAAAAATCAGTTCTTTCATACATTTTTGAAGAAGTTTTGTAAGAACTGAGTGTGGAACTGAAGATCTGTCTATCAGGATCGAGCTCTGAGCAGGTGTTTACATTTGTGGCTGATGAATGTGTGAGGAGATAAGAGAATAGCGTACATGTCACTGCTGCCTAATTCCTTCAGCAAGCCTGCAGTGAAGGCTGTGTGTTTGCTGAAGGGTTAGGTTTATCCATGCGGTATCTGTCTCTGCTTTCTGTCCTTTTCTTCCCGCTCTGCTTGTCTTCCTCTACCGCTTTTTTTTTTTTTCTCAGTAAAAACCGGCTCCCCGACTCGCCAGGGTCGTGCCTTATCAGCCGCGTGAGGTTAAAGGTCATCAGCGCTCACCTCAGTCACGGGTGTCCCCTGTGAACCATAAAGCGCAGGTGGTCTGTTGTCAGACGGACTCTTCTTGTTGATTTTGCTTTCATCTCTGAGCCAACAAAGCAGACACTGAGGGTGATGGCGTCCAAATTTGCTCATGGGATTGATGTAGAACATGCCGCCATGGTGGTGCTTTTGTTCTCCAACAAAGAAGAGTGCATGCAGACATGCAGAAACACACACACACACACACACACACACACACAACAATAACCTCCTGTGGAGATATTGTTTTAGGAAAACTGCATTTACTGACAGGATTGGGTGTTCAGGTCGTACAGCCTGTCATTAACGTTATCAAATGTGCTTCTATGATCAAGCAGACAGCCAATTAAATACTTACCATGGCATAGAAAGTGCTTTTCAGCGCTCTCAATGGATGCAACCCAGACGCTTAAATTACAGAGGAATGCAAACCAAGTGTTTTAGCATTTGTGGCTGGAGGTAAAAAAAAAAATATCTCACTTAGTAAGAGTGCCTCCCTTCTCAACTTGACATTCATTTATGTGTGCATTGTTAACATTGGAAATTGGATCGCAGGTGCTCGACAGACTCCAAAACAGACACATTATGACACTCGAGCAGTGCATGGGCAGGGCTCGGAGCCGGTTTGGCTTGGTTTTTACCTGGGATAATGAGTGCAGAAGGGCTTTTAGAGACAGTCCACCTCACACTTTTCATTTGATTAAAAGCTGCCACAGCTCTGTTTAACATGCATATTGACCTTTAGGCCAAATTGCAAGGGATGAAGGAAGCAGTGATCATGCAGAGCTGTGTTAGCAAACATGAAGGGCATGAAGGGATGAAAGGAGCTGTCACAGTAGAATCAACACATTAGCGGAGGTGGGGGATTATTGAGGAATGCAGCGATAGCAGGAAGTGCCGCTCACCTGTAAGGTGTGTAGCATAGACATGTTCATTTTTTTTTCTTTTCTCATGTTTTTTTGCTTCCACTCTTCTTTATTAGTTTTTTTTTGCCCTTGGATTTCACTCCAAGCCCCAGCCCAAAATTGGGATTGAGAAATGATTAAAATCTCCCAGCTCTTCTTCCATGAACACGCTATGAGCAGCTGAACAATAAAGATGTGGAGGAAAAAAAGAGTTCGCTTCCTTAGACGTTATTGGAATCGCTTACTCTTTCACGTGGAAGCTTCACTTATTGAGTTTGCCTTGCACTTTGCCCTTCTCGGCAGACTTCTTCTGGTTCCATCCCGAGCTTTTAGATGCTTCTATCTTGAATCTTCTCTTCAAAAAGTTTAGAGGGAAAAAAAAATGCAGTTCTGTTTGGGAGACGCCGGTGTGTGTTGTCAGAGTGTTGTGCCTTTTGAATGCAGAAGAAGGAAGCTGAGTGATAGCAGGTGTGACCGCATGTCTCCAGACTGTATTTTACAGCTTAAAGGGATTCAAACGTTCTCGATCTGTTATTTAAGCTCAGCACGTATCTAAGCCAAGACTGATACATATCAAGTTTCAAGAGAAGCCGAAGGGGTCGCTGAAATATGTGTGTGTACGTATGTGTGGTGACTGACTTGAGAGAGGTCATCTTGCACCTCTGTAGTCACCAGGGTGGCTGAATGGGATTTCTGACAGCTCTCTGAGTGACAGCAGCTATATCAGCTTAGTGCAGAGTTTCACTGGCTTGAGGGAGAGAAAGTATTAGACGTACGTATCAGTTCCTAGCTGAACGTATGTGTTGGGTATGTGCTAATCAGCAGCTATACAAGACACAGATTTCCGTCATGCATCATGTATTATCACAGAAAAAAAAACAAAAAAAACATTAACACAGCCTCAAGGAAGGATTTTGATCCGAGAATGCAAACTTTTTAAATATGATCCTTCAAAATTCCCATTTATTTAGGGAATCTGTGTAGTCGCTTCCCATCACTAGGATGAGTCAAGAAGCAGCCACCTGGGGACTGGGCATTTTTAGGCCTCGTGCATACTACTGAAATCATATCTGCGCCATTTGGAAGGCAGCAGATGACATGACTGTAGGTGCTATTCATTCTGCAGGAACATTCATAGACATCATGTTTTAGGCCCTGAAGATAACTTTTCTTTAAAAGTTAAATAATATGTAAGTGAAGAAACATAAGTAAGTACCTACTGTAAAAAGTTTTTAAAGTCTTAGCACCATTCTTTACACACTCTACACAAATGATATCTGTATATATACACCGATCATGTATAACACTGTGAGCAGTGAGAGGTGAAGTGAATAAGACTGAGTATCTCCTCATCATGGCACCTGTTAGTGGGTGGGATATATTAGGCAGCAAGTGAATATTTTGTCCTCAAAGTTGATGTGTTAGAAGCAGGAAAAATGGACAAGTGTAAGGATTTGAGCGAGTTTGACGAAGGGCCAAATTGTGATGGCTAGACCACTGGATCAGAACATCTCCAAAACTGCAGCTCTTGTGGGGTGTTCCCGGTCTGCAGTGGTCAGTATCTATCAAAAGTGGTCCAAGGAAGGAACAGTGGTGAAGCGGAGACAGGGTCATGGGCGGCCGAGGCTCATTGATGCACGTGGGGAGCGAAGGCTGGCCCGTGTGATCCGATCCAACAGACGAGCTACTGTTGCTCAAATTGCTGAAGAAGTTAATGCTGGTTCTGATAGAAAGGTGTCAGAATACACAGTGCATGATGGGTCAGGGCTGTTTTGGCAGCAAAAGGGGGACCAACACAATATTAGGCAGGTGGTCATAATGTCATAATCTCCAAAACTGCAGCTCTTGTGGGGTGTTCCCGGTCTGCAGTGATTTAAGAGCTTGAGTTGTGGGGAAAATGTGATCTCACTGACTTTGTGGTGTAGTTGTTGGTGCTTTTAGTAGTGTTGAGCTCTGTAGAGTTTACATAGAAACAAAAACAGTGGTTCTGCTGGTGGAAATGTTGATCGGAGAGGTTAAAGGAGAACGAATGTGAGGTTTAAGCTGCTACGGAAACTCGATTAGTCACTACAGCCGTGGTGAGCAGAAAAGCATCTCAAAAGCACATCTTGAGGTGAATGGGTTACAACAGCAGAAGAACATGTCAGATTTTAATCTCTAAAGCTAGACAGGACAGTGTGTGTGTGTGTGTGTGTGTGTGTGTGTGTGTGTGTGTGTGTGTGTGTGTGTGTGTGTGTGTGTGATTAGCACTCGTTGTTTAGAACACTTCTCAGATTTCTCTCTGTGAAATTCTGCATGTGTGGTGTTCACATCAGAATTGAGATGTCTGATGGAGGAATTCTGATGAGGCCCGGAGAGAGAAAGACGGAGGCTGAACTGTTTCAGATCGCTGCGTGAGATCAATACGGAGCGTCAGTTAGCCTGGGATTGATGATACATTTATGTGAAATCTCAACAACCGTGAACAGAAAACCTGAAGATTTTCATCCCTACAACAGACTCAGACATGAAGATTTTCATCCCAAACACAGCTCAATGTGCCTGAGCATTACAGTACCTTCTTTTAAAACACTGTGCTGCTGATGATGTTGGGCACAGTGAGGGAGGAGGGGGGTGGGGGTTCGGGACCTGTTCAAAAATGGGGGGAGGATGGAGGGGCTTGTCAAAGACCAGCTTGGTAATTAGTGCTACTGCCGTCCCAGTTCTTTTGTTCCAGGCATCTCTTTTATGCCAGGCGGTACATGTATGTGTGTGTGTATGTGTGTGTGTGTGTGTGTGTGAGAGAGAGAGATGAATAGTGTGGGTTTCCAGTGAAGCTCCAGCTCCTCTTTCCTCCTATTTTGTCCCATCTCCCCTTCCTTCTCTCAGAGGAGTACTTTGTTCTGCTTAGTTCGGGTTTGTTGGACCTAGCGCTGATGATTCACCGAGTGTGTTAATTGAAAGATTTGGCAGTGGTGAGCCTTAGGAGGCATGTAACAGTGTACTAGGGGAAAAATCCACAGTCAAAAACAACACCCTTTTCCAGTACAGACACACACACACACACACACACACACACACACACACAAAAAACCCCATTTATGCTTATTTGGCTTCCTCTGGCCAGCGATGTGTCCCTAAGGTGTGCAGGAGCCTGCGGATATAGACTCTGAAACCCCCGGTGGGTAAAGAAAGACGACCAAACTGAGGGGTTTCTGTGTGTGTGTGTATATACACAGTGGTGTGAAAAAGTGTTGGCCCCCTTCCTGATTTCTTATTTTTTTGCATGTTTGTCACACTTTAATGTTTCAGATAATCAAACACATTTAAATATTAGTCAAAGATAACACAAGTAAACACATCATGCAGTTTTTAAATGAAGGTTTTTATTATTAAGGGAAAACAAAATCCAAAACTACATGGCCCTGTGTGAAAAAGTGTTTGCTGTTAAAACATAACTGTGGTTTATCACACCTGAGTTCAATTTCTCTAGCCACACCCAGGCCTGATTACTGCCACACCTGTTCGCAATCAAGAACTCACTTAAATAGGACCAATATATGTGTGGGTGTGGCTGTGGCTGTGGGTGTGGCTGTGGCTTATTTTTTGGGTTTTTTGGCTTATTGGCTGTGTAGGCATTGATAATTCATATTCAGTCTTTTTTTGTTTGCCCAGCAGCTTTACTGCTGCTCTCCCTTTTTGCACAGGGGTTGACAAGCCCCCCCCCCCCCCCCCCCAACACACACACACACACACACACCCCACCCCACCCCACCCTTCCTCCTCATTCTCCTCCAGAGTCTACTCCAGCATGGATAATAGCGCTGAATGGAATATGTACTAACTAGCATAACCTCAAGGTCCTGATTTTCAGTGTGTGTGTGTGTGTGTGTATAAAGGAGGCATGTCTGTGTGTGCTTGTGTGTTTGAGTGTATTTGTGTGTATATAAACACATGTACTAGTCACCCAGGAGAGTGGCTGAATGCAGTGGAGTGAATAGGGGAGATGTGTGCTAAGGGTTTGGGGTTGAATCGCAGAGTGCCATTAGAGTAATTTGGTGTAATCTCTGCCTGTTACTCTTTGTGCTGAGATTTAGGAAGCATCACACAGGATCACACGGGGCTGACAGCACGGTGTCTCGAGGTGTAATGTAGAGAAGTGCACTGTTTTCATCTGTGATCACTGTTTAGTTGGTGAATGTCCACCTTCCACACAGTAACAGGACAAACGTCATTTATTTCCAGCAGAATTGCATCTCCTGATGTTTAAATGTTTTTTTTTTTTGCCTTCTTTCACATTTTGTCCATTAAACAAAGCAAGAACACATCGTTTTGTGAGAAACAAACTATGTGGAATTGGCAGCATGTATAAACAGACCATTTGAGTAATAAAACTTTACATTTATTGATGTTCAGCACCATCGAAACTGCTTAAAAACATGTTTTTGTCTGAATTTGGACAAAGAAAAGCAATTTGTACAGCTTTATTCTGGACAAGTGAATCCAAGAACTAACTTATTTATTTCAACAATTTCATCTCATTTCCATTGTGTCACATATTTGTGGACAGAATGTAAAAATCCTCTGTCTAATTTCACCTGGATGTCTTCATAAAGCGTAGATTTATAAATCGCCTCACGGAAAGCCCTTTGCACAGATCAGACTATATTCCTTGTGTTCACTGATTCCCGCAGCGCGTAATGACTTTCTTTACATTGCTATTGATTTCCGATTTCCATCAGAGCGCTCCTCGTATTAATGCCTGCCAAATGCTTCATTGCATTATGAACACAGGATCGATATCTTGATAATTTGATGCATGGAGAAGAGTGTTAGTACCACATTTTATAAAGAACTCCTTTATTTGATGTCCTACAGCTCTTTATTTTTTATTTTTTCCTCTTTTCCTGGTCACGCCGGTTGCTCCCATGGTCGATGTACATTGCTCGTGGTCGAGGGTCTGATGCACCGATTCAGGTCCGCTAGCATTCCAGAGAATCTCTTTAACAGACATCCTGGAGGCTGTGTCTACTATGCGGTCTGCCGGATCGTTTTGAACGCTTCACCATGAGAGTAAGAGTTAAAAGGAGTAAACAAAGTGAGTGAAAATAGCTGTGGGTAGGGAACAGCTGAAGCTAACGTGACTGCGACGAGAATGCGAGATAATATCTGAGAACATCTCAGGATGTTTACCTAGACGTGATGAAAGAAATGCGTCTTGTCTGGAAGATAAAACTTGATTCCTTTTGGATCCACACCGCTGGTTTTACTTCCCCGTTTCGGCCGCAAGAATGCATGGAACAGGTTTCTGCGCTGTTTGAGTTGTAGAGGTTTATTTACAGTGCAGGAAGAGAGAGAGAGAGAGAGAGAGAGAGAGAGAGAGAGAGAGAGAGTGTCATTAGCTTGGGAATGGTAGTGTGGCCTGTTTGCTTAGGGATTGTAAGATATGAGAACTGGGTTGATGGCCTTTGCTGTGAAACGCTAGTAATTATCGGTCCCTGTTCCCTCCTGTGCTTTCCACCAAGCACCTCTGCTTTCCCTGACGTTTTAATTCAGGCTTTTTATTAAGCAATTTGTGCCTGCAGTAGCCTTGAGAGCGCTGGAGGAATTCAGGAAGATAAAGAGAATTTTTTTCTCCAAAGGAGGGAGGGGAGTGTACCTGTGCGCCTGTGTGTGACTGCAGGCAACCATGTTGTTTTCACAAAAACAATAAGCCTTGACTATTATTCTGCTTCTCAGAGCCTTTCCTTTTCTTTCCTTAAGTAGGTTATAGGTACAGACGAGACAGAACGCACAGAATCGACCCATTTAGACCTTCATTAACCGTCAGAGGTCTGTGCCTATTTATACGTCGGCTTTAACGATCGATACAAAATTCCACCAAATAGACCTCATATAGATAGGTTTACTGAATGAACAGAATCACCAATTGTTTTAGTGATTAAATAAGAAAACACGTGACTATTCAGACGCTCTTGTTGGGTGAAAGAATGAAGACGTGAAAATGAATTACATTTGTGTCGAAAATAACACCAAGATCTAGTATCAAAGTTCTACTTTATTGTCATGTGCATAAAGAGTGCTCAAGCATCTATACAATACATTATTTATACTACGGTTGTATACTCCTTCCCGCACAATAAAGATGTGAACAGTACGTGCAGTTATAGAGTGGCATAGTGGGAGATATTGCATATATTCAGTACTATACATTATTAACATGATATAGATGCTAATGCAAATACAGTACAAGGACATTGAGAGTCAGAGTCTGATATCAGTACAGTAAAGTGACCTGATAAGTGATCACGATAAAGTCCAGTGTCTAAACTGTCAAGCAAGGACGAGATTCGCAATCATATTATTAGAAGAGCTATGGCTTTGAAACTCATTCAGCAGAACCAATGAAAGACTCTGAACCTTCTGAATGAGACTTTAACTACTTTATTCTACTTTAAACTCTTCAAAACATCTAGCTATATGAGCAGTAATACAGTTTTATAGAAGTTTAATAATCCTTTCTGATGAATTAGTGCTTAACAGTGCTGCAAGGTGATTGGATAATTGCATGAATGAGCAGGTGCACAGGTGTTCCTATTAAAGTGACAGGTGTGCTTCGATTGTTCAAGAAGCAATTTTCTGTCAGTTCAGTATTTTCCGTGCAAATTATAATGAGGATTAAATTTCTATCGAAGCTCATTTTCAGTTTGAAAACTCCTTCCTGACACTAATCCTGTCACCTTTAACCTTAACATACACACACCACCCCTTGCTGCTGTCTGGAGACACTGTGTGTTTCTGTCACACACCTCTCTGCTGGCAGCAGCGCAATGTTAAGTCAGGGTTGATGTGTAGCTTTCACACTGCTGTGGCTCTGTGACAGCACAGCGACTCTTAGCTTGACATTGCTCGGGGAAAAATCAACTGTTTGGGCTCACAGGACAAAGGCCATTGATTGTGTGTGTGTGTGTGTGTGTGTGTGTGTGTGTGTGTGTGTGTGTGTGTGTGGGTGGGTGGTTGGGTGGGTGGGTGTGAAATGGAATGAGAAAGATGGCACAGTGGTCTAGAAAAGCTAAGTTTTCTTATTTCCTGGTGAGAAGACATTCTTCGTCGAGCAGCAGGTGTGCCTTCACTATAGCAAGAGGAAAAAAAGAAAGCGAGGTGGTAGAAACGACATCATTACACACCAATTTAAATCCAATTTATAGTTTTGTGTTGCTGCTCACCACCATTTTCTCCCCACCTCCTTCCCCTATTGTGTGTGGATTTATTTATTTTTTGCTTCTCTTTGTGAGCTTGACGTTTTCCAGGTAAATATTTCTGACCTTTCATTCCACGGGGTTTGTAGACGCAGACTAAAGCTGTCAGGTTCCTTTAAAATGCATTAAAATTGTAATTACTTAAAGATTTCACATTTGAAAACGATGCTGTGTGTGTGTGTGTGTGTGTGTAATATTAAGAGAATCACAATTAGGAAATATAATGTTTGAGTTTCATGTATTTACCCACAGTAATATTATTTTACCTCTAATGTTTAACTACATTTCACACTAATTAGGCTTCCCAGGATCCCCAAAAAAAACTAAACCTCATGCATTTTAATTCTAATTTCTACAATTTAAGCTCAAATCGTATCTTAGGGACTCGGCTCACCGCATAATGCTGTCTTAATGTTATAGTGTAGCATGTGGCCACTGGAACACCTTTGGGAGTCATACCTAAGATTGGCATAAATTAAATGTTTTTTATTTTTTCTTGCAACAGAAACCTTGCAGCATACATCATCTGGCATAAAAGGAATATTGCTGGAAAGTGCAATTCATGCTGTTTTAAATGTTTTTAACTGGAATTTGACGTATGGAAAGATGATAAATTCCATATCAGTCCTGTTATTCCGTCGAGCATACTCATCCCCGTGATCAGTGGAAGAAGTGCAGCATTCCCCGCTGTCTCAATTAGACCCCCGCTGACCGTCCGCAGCTAATTAGAGGAGGTGTAATTAAACAGCGAGGCTGCTCCGGTCAGATCGCTTAAACACTCCCGGCCCCTGTGCGGCTGCGTATTAATCAATTTTCCTGGATTTTAATTGTATACGGGTTCGGGTGCGGCTCTGTTTATGCTGCTGGTGTTTGCACATTAATCTTCATTGTTGGCACCACAGGATTTTGCCTATTGGCAGGATTTCCTCTAGACACGCTTCCACAGTAGATGGTCTCTCCATGGATCGCGATATCATTTGCTGTTTTGATTTATTTTACATGGCAGGAGTTAAAACTGTTCTGTGCGTCTGAGGGTGATGATAATAGAATGAGGTAGAATCTTCTATGGCTGAAATTTAATGGATGTGTGATCATGTCTGAAAGTAGGGGAGAAAAAGGTGCATGAGAAATTTTCTTTTAAGTATTATCTTCCTATGTGTATGTGTGTGTGTGTGTGTGTGTGTGTGTGTGTAGAGTTTGCATGTTCTCATCGTGCCTCAGGGTTTACTCAGGGTACTCCGGTTTCCTCCCCCAGTCTGAATACATGCATTATAGGCTGATCGGCATCTCTAAGTTGTCTCTGAGTTTGTGTGCCCCAGGTTCCTGTCCGAGGTGTCCCCTGCCTTGTGCTCCGAATCTCCGAGGGATCAGCTCCAGGTTCCATCTGACCCAGAAGGATATGTGGTGTAAAGAATGGATGGATGGTCTTATCTTTTTAGTTTAGCAAAAACAAATTTTCCATTGAAGCAAACTTACTGGTGCTATTGGTCACATTACTGCCTCCCAGCTCCAGTGTTCCCAGTTCCTTCCTCATGGTTCATGGTAGATAGACTGACCATGCTAAATTATCTGGCATTAGACTGACGTCCCAGCCAGAGTGTATTCCTACCTCACGTCCAGTTTTCCTGGAACAGGAACCGACCTGAACTGAACTGAACTGCAGCCTGGACTGGGATAATGTGCTTACTGGAGATGAAGGAAGTCATTGTTAATTTAAATGTCCTTGTTCAGGTTTAAAGAACTATTAATATATTTAACAGACTGCAGAAACCATCATACAGCATACAAACACCATAAGTACAGTCTTACTCAAAGTCATGACCTGAAAAAGCTGTCTTTGTGGCTACTCAACATGAGTACTTCGTCAATATAACGTCGAATTACTATGTATGTTGTGTAATCTATTCACTAAAAATGAATAGAATAAATCAAAATAATAAAGGATTGTTCCATATTGTGTGATCTGGGCTGTACAGTTTTTCACTGGAGTGCATTTGATGTGGAAATACTGCCTAATTTAGTCATACTAAATCATTTTTTTTTATGATTTTATCAACAAATCTGACAGAAATGTTTATATTCCAGACAGTGTTGTCTAGCTTTAGACTGACTAGCGAAAACAAGTCAAATAGCTAGCGTCTGTATTAAAACTGTGCACCCTGCTGCCTTAAAACTGTTTTCTTAGAACAGCAAACATGTTCTCAAACATGACATGAAATTCCTGACATCCATTTGAATGCACCAAGTGTTTCTGTTCTCCGTGTGTGTGTGTGTGTGTGTGTGTGTGCTGTTTCAGGGCTAGCGAGGTGCCCTTGCTGGGGTGCCCCATAATCGTAGGGTTAATTGTGTTAATTTTGGCTGAATGGGGAGAGCAGACCAGAGCCAGATTCACACACACTGGATACACACACACTAAATGAACCCACTTTTTACTTTGTGAGCACACACTGAAGGAATTTACTGAGCACTGTGTGTGTGTGTGTGTAATGCCTAGCATGCCTGTCACCACTTCCTGAGCGCTATCATCATCCAGTGCTCCACTGCCCTATTTTTCTGTCACCAGCACAATCAACAGCGCTATTGTCTGACAGGCCATAATGCAGCCGGCTTAAAGTAACTGAGAATTTCAGAGACAAGGGAGAAATGATTTCTGGGAGTCTCTCTCTCTCTCGTCTCTCTCTCTCTCTCTCTCTCTCTCTCTCTCTCTCTCTCTCTCTCGCTCTCTCTCTCTCTGTGCGTCTGTGTGCATGTCTAGCTCAGGCATAGGTGCAGATAAATAGAGTAAGGACCGTATCTGTCATCTCTCTACTCTCTTCTCTTCAGCTATGTTTGTTTTGTGGCCATTTTTGAGCCAGGCTTCTCTCCAGGCCTCTGCAGAGAAGAGGACAATGAAAGCGTGATTGTGTTTTTTTTGTTGTATTTTTTGGCTTGGGCTGCTCTTTGAGTGCTCTGAGGCTTTGCCTTTGCTTTGTAGTACTTTTTCTTATCTAAATGTGTCTCTTTGAAAAGGGCTCAATGGATATGGAGACAGAGAGAGAGCAATATGATCTGGGTATTGTGATAAATCACAAATGATTCAGAGATTAAGTTGAGCAAA
Source organism: Hemibagrus guttatus (assembly GCA_033459395.1). NCBI lineage: Eukaryota > Metazoa > Chordata > Actinopteri > Siluriformes > Bagridae > Hemibagrus > Hemibagrus guttatus. The sequence goes on along the minus strand of JAUCMX010000015.1, from coordinate 1,381,995 downwards.
AGTATTGCAACAAACAGTCTGACACAAAGAATGTTGAAATCGGATCGTCTGTTCCAATACTTTAGGAACATGTAGAAATTGGGTCGTCTGTCACCGAAGGTGCCATGTTCTAAGTTGTTTAACATTTCTAGATGTAAATATCAGGAAATGAAAGCTGAAAATTTGATCTGTTGTCTCGTGTTCATCTTTTGATCTCAAACCCTCAAATGTCTTCAGTGTATAGCAACAAAAACAAAAGAATCAGCCTCACTGTTCCAATACTTTTGGAGGGGGTCGTATTGTAGAGTTCAAGTATCAGGATGTGTAATAAGCTCTACATTTATTTATTTTTTTAATTTAATTAACTAATGTTATATTTTTCTCTCATGATTTAAATCTTCTCAAAGCCACTTTAAAGAGGAGTAAAATAAATAAATAAAGAGCAATACGCACATATTGTTGCTTTTGCTGAGTCCTTAATTTGTTCTTGAAAGCTGTGAGTGAGATTGTTAAAGATTCTGGGAGTTGACTGATGGTCTAAAAGCGAAATCCCTTCCACATGCTAAGCTAAGCTACACAGGCTTTGGCTTGTATCTATTTTTATCTATGTTTACTGTATTCATTTAACGTGAACATTTTGTCCCAGTAAGATGCATTTTAATTCTAAACAATTAACATATTAATCATGGCTCTGTTAGCTTTGAACATGATTTCATGTGGTTTATATACAAACCCACTGCTGTGTGTTCAAGTCAACACATGCAGTGTTGGTTTATACACCAGAGGCTCTGATTAGAACATTAATTTTCAGACAAACAACCCGTTTCCTGCTGGAATCTATTTAGAGTTAAAGCTCGATTACAGACACCCAGACAGCCGAATGAGCCTTAATTGGATTTCGCTCCTTTTGTGTTCTTTCTTAAGCCCAACAGGTAGAACTCATGTGACACGGCAGTCTTGCCGAGTCCTGGATATTCCTGCACCTCAGCAACCGGGCTGCATTTTTCCATATAAAAGAGAGCGCAAGGGGATGGGGGTGGTGAGAGGGTCTCCCATTGCGCTTGGCTGTCAGAGGGGGTCCGAGGAGAGAGAGAGAGAGAGAGAGAGAAACAGCGGTGCGGGGGTCGTCCCTGAGCTCCACGCCTGTACAGTAATCCCCTCATTAACTCACATAAGCCCGAACCCTGCACTCAATTTGAATTATAAATGCATCCTGCTTTGTATGCGCTAGTGTGTGTGTGTGTGTTTACATGCTGTGTGCATGCCTGTACAGGTTTGTTTTGCTGTTTGTGTGCTTTTTTTATGCGAGCTTCTGTTCATAATGATGGAGCTGTGTTGCCAGGGTGAGCGCAGCTCTCATGTGGCCTCGCCTCATCGCTGTAGCCATATGGCAGGTGAAGGATTTCTATTTAGTGCAGGCCCGGCTCGGGCTTCTTGCCTACTGTGTGCTTTAGAAAGCCAGGAAACGAAGGATGGATTGTTGTGCTAAAATGGCATCACCTCCTTGAGCAGGCCGTCCTTCTTTTCTCTTGAAGCAGCCGAGGTTCGACGACTCGTTCGTATCGGAAAACACATTATACTGTGCTTGTGCTTAGCTTGATGTTATCCTCGATTGACACCAGTGCATTTGTAGGGCAAGATTAAGTCGGAGATATCATAATCTTAATTTATAGCTGTATGTTATATAATATAAGATCAAATCCTTGCAAGTTAAAGGAACTATAAAAAAGACACCATTGGAAGTGTCCTCAAGAGGCTCATGTGCTTTGAAGGAAACTATTCATTGTTTGACTTTTTACTATCACATAATTGCATGTAAGCATCGTAATCAGATTATTACATCTGATTTATGGCAAATAATCTAGTTTTTTTTTGTACACATAGCAGATCAGGTTGTAGTTCTACTAATTGCCAGTGTTTTCTAGACGAATTTATTAGTTTTGAAATACTTGTAAATACTTTTTGAAAAAATGTGCTCATACCACATTCTGTACTTCTGTGTATGAGAATGTGTGTGTGTGTGTGTGTGTGTGTGTGTGTGTGTGTGTGTGTGTGTGTGTGTTGGGTGGGCGGGTGTGGGTGTCTAGCATGTCACACATGTCCGTACCAGGACAGAGAGACATCTTTTGTGCCGTCCCGGGTCAGTAACACGAACCTGGCGTCAGATATAGTGTGTCTGTCCCTGTGGGGTTTTCTTCACCTCACTTCCTGTCGACAGCAGCACACTGAGACGCTGTGCACGAGATTTAAAGAGCTGCCTCAGCTTCCTGCTCTCAGCTATTCGGCGTGCACCTTTTTGTGTCTGGCTGTGGGTGTGAGCGCTACAGGGTGAGGTCAGAGATTACAAAGACGGGCGATTCTCCTTTGTCAGCGTCTTAGCATGTGAGTTTTTCTCAAGCCCTTGTTACATGAGGATGAGCGGTGTCCTATGAGTCCACTCAAATGCCTTAATCCTTTTGCGCTGTAGCAGCGTGGAAATCAAAATGCTTTTGTCAGGAGCTCCCACCTCCCCTGCATATTCCTTTGTCTCCATCTCTGCCTCTCTCCGTAGCTCTCTCCACACCACCCCTCGAGCTGTGTTTTTCTTTCCTGCATCTTGCGCTGTTCTTTTATTGATTGTTTGAGGCAGAACTCCTTGCTGGATTCCTCCTGAGACTGGGCAAGCGCTGCAGTTGCGTCTTCCCCCACCGAGAACCTTCCCTTTGAAAGGATACCAGACACCCACGAAACACTATCTGTTTGATTAGCCCTCCAGCTCTGCAGTCTGCCCCACCGAACAAAAATAGTCTTTCCCGCACAATTTGCTTCTTCTGAATTTGTGTTTAAATTGCAAAAGGCTCTTTTCCAAGCTCGGTATCTTGGGAGTCGGGTCTAAAACAACCATCAGCACTTTCAATGAATATTCCAGGATGCTTAAGAAGTGTGGTTTTTAGCATATTCCATCGCTCAGGGTGACGTGCTTAATGAATAAAAGAAAAGGAGAAATGAAATGCTGATCTTACAGAGCAGTGCCATCAAAGCTGTGGATAAATAATTGGCTTCACTAGACACCCTTCCTTTCAGCCAGAGCCTCAATCAAGGATCAAGATCTGAGTTTTAGTATTACTGGCACCCTTGTATTCTTCTTTAATTACACTAGACAGCAGATACAGTGGATATAATAATGGGGAATGTCAGTATGTAAGGGCAAAGTGTAGAGTCGTTCATTGGGGAATCCTTTTTTTTTTATGTTCACGTGCTTGTCCAGACTTTCCAAATTATTTTTATTCCCTCTTTTTGACCTTTAACCATGCTGTGCACAAGAAATGAAGACACCATGTTGCAGAGCCTCAGATTGTCCAAATATTAGCAACCGAGGCAGTGGCTAAAGGAATACTCCAAGATGTTCCAGTCTAATCTCTGCTTAACTACATCTGTAGCTTCTATGTACATTTACCAAGGTCAAGAATTTCAACGTGTCCTTGTAGTGAGAGAAAAATGGATTTTTAAATCTAAAAATACTGCAGTTTCAACAGAAGTAGGATGACAGAAGAAACAAAAGACTGAGAGCAGAGATTATTGAGCGTACATAGACAGCCTTGGCATTCTATAGTCTAAACATACTGATATGTGCAAATCTCAGACAGTATACCTAGATAAACCCCAAGGCTAACGGAGAAAGTATAATAAACACTAGCAACAGCAAGAAATACAGATACGTGTGCATGTGAATGCAGAAATCACATGGTCTTGAATTAAATGATTAAATCACAAAAATAAGAAATAATTCCACAAACCTGTTGATGTATAATGGACGTCTAAGTAAAGTTGTTCGATATTGTTAATGCGCAATTGAAATATGTATTATTGTATACCAACAGATTTAAAGCAGCAATCATTACTCTCAAGGTTTCTTCCTTATCCAGTTTTTTTCTGCCCAATGTTGCCTCTGGCTTACTCATTAGGGATCAATTTCAATTTAAAAAAGTTTTATAATCCATGTAAGGCTGCTTTGCAACAGTGCCCGTTGTTAAACGAGCTACACAAATAAAAATAAAGCGATTTGAAATGTAACAGACCTATACTTACAAACTGACTTCGTAAAAATGTATTTTACTTTATACAACTGAGTAATTGAGGGTTAAGGGCAGCAGTGGCAGCTTGGTGGACCTGGCTTTCGAACTCACAAACTTCTGGTCAGTAGTAAGTTAAGGCAAAAGTCTACTGAAAAAAGCTTACATTGAACTAAACCATTCATTAAAGCGTTCTACAAAAATATGTTTCACATAGACTTTTATTTAGTGCCCTGAGCACTGCCCTTAGACTTCACATTATCACTGGGCAAATGTTGATTTCTCTACACATTAAAGCTTCGCTCATGTTCTACAGATTACACTGAAAAGCCCTTTGTTTATTCCTTTAAGAGTTGGATAAACCCAAGAACTATTATATGGTAGGAAATTACAGCTCTACTCAATCTCTCTCTCTCTCTCTCTCTCTCTCTCTCAGTATCAGCCTTCACTTTTCTCTGCTTCTTCAGCTGGAGTGCACTGAACCCCTGTCCTTACACACCTACCTGTTCTATCTGCAGCCCAGAGCATAGCTCATGTTTTCCAGCTGGCTAAGCGCACAGCAAGCTGCTGGACACGTGCAGGAGTTTTTGTTCACACTGAGATCTATTGTTCGTGCCGCTCGTCCTGCCACTCGTCCTGTCACATGATCCTGAGCCACTGCTTATCGGAGCTATGGATCCATGACCGCATGTCAGACACACTCCACTGCTTCGGAGGCCTGGGACGGTTCCCATACACACTCGCTGCATCAGTGACCTGCCTAGTAGCTGCTCATAATGCAGACATTATCAGTCATGCTTCAGTTGCTTTCTTTCAGTGTACTTAACCCTGTTACACATTGGGTTTTAGTCACTGATACAGCTGATACAGTGATTCCTCCAAGCGCTAAGTGCTAGTGACCTAGCATGCTGACTGAAGTGTACAGATTTAGCTATTTTGTGTAACACTAGTTTACATAATACACATTTTTATTTTGATACCTGCTTTAACAGTGCAGAGTGAGAGTACATGACTTGAAAGATAGCTGGCTATTTAGTTATTTATACTTAGCCACGCTAAATGACAGCTACTTGGTAATAAATGCTAACTATAGCTAGCTAGCTATATATTAGCTTATTTTATGATGTTCGCTGCATGTTTATGTTCAGTTCAGTGACGGCGCTTGTTTGTGATGCTAGCTAACACTAGTTGGGTAAATATAACACAGTCTTTCGTTTTTTCTGGTTAAAGGTCAGGCACTAAAGTGACAGATTGACAGAAGCTTTATAAGTTATAAGTGTTTAAATCCAGTGTAACAACACGTTTTTTCTTAAGTTAACTGACCAGGCTTTTCCCTATATGACATTTTGCTCAGTGACTCTTTTTTGGTGAGGGATGTGGGATTAATCTTTGCTTCAAGGCGATTTGATTTGATTTCTCTACCCATAGAAATCGACTCTTTATCAGACTACCTGCTGAGCTGTCCCTGTAATAGTTGCCATAGCAATCATCCTCCTCCTTTACAGTTCAACAATCGGTTATTTGTCTCTATGGCCAAATAAACTGCTCTTTAAATAATCATGTTCACATCTTATTTTTATGGGTTTTTTTTAGACATTTCAATCAATAGACATTGAGGTTTTTTACAGCTCTAACAGCAGGAGTATTTTTTAGCCAATCAGCAGAAATAATGCGAGTTAGCTTATTCATGCTGTTGTATTTATACGTATGTTCTCTTGCCTTATGATTTTTGCAATCATGTGCCGCATTTATGTGGGTATAAAACACTGTAATGGCTTCTCCTACCTCCTCGTTTGCCTTCTCTACATCCCTCTTTGTTTTCCATCTTTTCATCCACCAACTGCTGGAGATCCAGATCAGAGAGCTGAACCAATATATTCTACCTACACATCATTTACATAGGCTTGCTCTGTTATTTTACAGGCTTAGCCTAACTCCCTCACAGCACTTACAAGGCTTACATCAGGATACATTATTTAACATGTATGCAGCTGGGAACGAGACAGAGCGATTGGGGTTAAGGTATCTGTGCAGTGGTGTTATGCTGCATTTATAGGTTAGTGTGGAAAGAATGAATACCCCGTGCTTTAATGTGGGTTTAATATAAAAACAAGAGTATGCAGTCAGAGCTGGTATGAATCAATGTAAACATCACCGTTGCATCTACAGCGCATAAACACTGTGCTTGAGGATATGATGATATAATATCTATACCATGATGTATTATTAACATCATCCAACATGATATTTGGTCAATGTCAGTGCTTTTAAAGTGCCATTGTTTTACTGATTTGTTAACTCATTAAAACATTAAAACTCATTAAAAATGTAGGATGTAAAGTGTTTTTTTTAACCACCACTGTGGAGTGTGACATATCAAAGAAATTCAATGCAGATACAGTGGAACCTTGGCGTATGAATGCCCTCCATTATGAATTTTCGCCTGAACGCCTGCTAAGTTGCGGAGTTAGGGTTAGAACCGACTCGAACGCTGGCTAAGTTGCACGTACGTCCAGGAGTCGTTCAGAACTTGTTTGCATCAATGGAAAGCCAAGCGAAGCCAAGAGAGTTTACGAATTTTTGTTTGAAAGTGTCAACCCACGATACCAACGTTGCCTTCGGAATACACTCAAAAGCTAGGTGATTTTTGGGGTGTTTTTTTGTTGACAGATCGGTGGCGTGGGTGCTCTGTTCCATTTTTAGCCCAAGCTTGGTGGCACGACTTCCTGTGAGGAGCCTTGACATGGAATGCTTGGCTTCAGTCAGTTCTTTGTAAGCAGTCACACATTTTACATACGCTTCGTATTGGTCATATTTCTCATATTTTTGGGCGGCTGGAACGGATTATTTGCATTTTCTGCATTGTTTCACACAAAATTTGGTATCAGTGATAATGAAGACGTGATATCGAAGCGTCTCTCTTTTTAATTTTTCATTGCTGATTTCAAATTCAAGTCTGACAGGGTTTATATTTCCAGAAAATTCTAGTTTACTCCATAACTACAGCAATAAGTTTGGAAATATGAACAGAACATTCCAAAGAAGTTTCCAGTATGTTATCATGGTTAAAAAACACACACACACACACACACACAATATATCATGTTTGCTAGCGTCATCCATCATCAAATTGTAAATGCAGCATTAGCTTTTGTTAGTAATGGGTTATGCTAGGTAGATGAGCTCCCATTGGAAAAGCCATTCGGGTGAAAGAGAGGGGAGAGATGCACTCTGTAGTCAGGACTGCAAAGGTAGATGTTTCAGAGGTCTTTGCTCTAGATTGCTGAGTGCAATCCAACTTCCTCTCTCCCGGCGATTCCTGCTCCAGTCTCTTCTAATGATGATGAACGATAGGCCCATTTGGCAGAAATGGCTTTCTGACAAGTGCTCATTTTTGGGGAAAGAGGGTCGATGGGCCAGGAGAGGAGAGCACCAGATCACTGCTCACTTTCAATCTGTAGGGCTATTGATCACAGAGTCTGCCAACTTGAATGTGTGTGTGTGTTCGATCCCCACAGCTGGTGTGTACCTCTAACCTTTAACAGCACCCAGCCAAGCATGCCTTTTCATTCCACCTTCTTCCAAAAGCCAATTATGGAGCACTAAAGTAAATCACATGACTGGTTGAGATCAGAAAGCAGGAGAACGTCTCCTGGGTTTAGTGAGAGTTTGGGCTCCTGTGTGGTCCTGCACGGTGTGTGATCGCAGGAACGCCGGACATTGGTCTGTTCTGAGCCGCTGCAAGAGCGCATTTGCATATCCATCAGCTCTGGGCCAATTAAGAAGGCATTCTGTTTTTATCCCACTGATTGTCTGGCAATGTGCTGTGTGTGTGTGTGTGTGTGTGTGTGTGTGTGTGTGTGTGTATAACGTATGTGTGCATGCAGCTGGACGTAAACAGTTTGCAGCACTTTTACTGAATCCTGATACACTGTTTGTGTGACAAAAAGTAAATAAATAAAACGTAATATTACAGATTACACATTTAGTCCTCTCAAGAAGTATTTATAACATTTCCATTCATTAGCTAGCCGATTTGCGCGGGCTTAAAAGTGGCAGCTAATGTAACGTGTAAACATATGGTGAGCCGGCTAGTTAAGTGCATTAATTAAAGACTCAAAGAAACAAACACATGTATGATTAACTTCTGTTTAGCAAAGCTTCTACTGTAGCACAGGCTTAGGCTATAATTCCAGTCTATCTTCACGTCTTCACGTCTTTGTTTGTTACAGTGGAGCATGTTAAGTTTAAACACAGCTGCATAGCAAATGAAAAGGTATTATTCCTCTGATTTTTATGCCTACCGTGCACCTAGGATTAAAAAAACCTGCAAACAGCAGAACTAATGATTTCCCTAGCCATGTGCTTGAATGAATAGATTATCAAAGGGGTGTGGTTAGGGGATATCCAATCAGATCAGCTCCTCTCATTCCACTTACCAACCAAACGCTGGTCAGTGGCTCAGTGCTGCACATTTTCATATTAAAACTGAAGCCACGGTTTTTCACACTGATTTTAGAGTTAGGAATAATAACTCACGATATATGCGGTGTCTGTCTTCATGTACGCTTTTGTAGCTGTTCGCTGGCTTGTGAGCGGACTCAAGGACATAGCAATAAATTTGGCGAGTCTGGTATTTAATTACGTTGGCTAGACGTTTTATTGATTCTATTAAACATATGATGTTCTGTGCTTTTCCCTCCAGCTTATATCTTGCGCCAACTGTCTGATTTCACATTTAGTAGCCACAGCGAGTTATTTTTCTTAAATATGTCACTGATAGAATCATCTCATCTGTAGTACTGAGTTAATGCTTGGGTAATGTATATGATTTATTTGGTAAATAATGTACATTCACAAAGATGGAGGTAACTTAAGGGGGCAAATTCAGAGCAAATAATAGAAAAAATACCACTTTGTTATCAGATTTCAAAAGCCACGGCGTCTGTTGTGTCGCTCCGGCCAGGTGAGGTGATGTAGGTCAATGGAACATAGCCTCAATTGAATTGTAAATTAGTTGTTCCATGGAGAAGAGGATAGAAAGATAATGAGAACTTGAAGGAGAAAGAGATTAGTGTTGGTTTTCCTCCTGTGGAAAATAAAGTTTTATTTAATTTTAAAGTTTTAAAGTCAACTTAAAGTTCTCTCAGAAATATCTTATTAGTCCTGCGCTTCTCCCTCTTCCTGCTCAGTATGTTTATTCATGTGAAGAAAAGTGCCTACGGTAGATTTGGTGTTTTGGATGTGTGTTCGTGTGAGTATACAGTAGAACCGTGTACGCTATGTAAGACTGAGATCCCATGTGTGTTCAATTGGGGCTATTTCTATGGGAGAGCAGGTGAAGCAGATGAAGACGAATGGCGGTTTGCTTGCGTTTCCGTGATTGTGTGAGCTGGAGGTGAGACCAAGCTTATTTACTTGTTTATGGGCAGTGTGGGTTAACTGGATGAAGATTTATTCCAATGTAACACCAGATTTGTTGGCAGACCAATAAATAAATGGAAATTGGGAGCATTTGTCACCACTGGGGCCATGTTGCTATCTATAGGAGAAGGAGGAGCACCTTCAGATCAGCACATAGCATCTACAGATGTGTGTGTGAGAGAGAGAGAGAGAGAGAGAGAGAGAGAGAGAGAGAGAGAGAGAGAGAGAGAGTGTGTGTTTGTGTACAAACATTGGTTTAGTATATGCATGGCTGATTTTTGCACACAATGTTCAGATGTTCAGCTTTCTGCATACTTGAGCTTAATGGTGCTGTTCTTACTCAAGCACGAGTGATGCATGTTAATACACTCCTGGGCAATGCTCTCAAGGTTAAAGACCTGCTTTTTCCCCCCATTTTAATTGGCATTTGTGTGTGTGTGTGTGTGTGTGTGTGTGCGCGTGTGTGTTGTGTGTGTGATCCGAATGCTTTCTCAGATCTCTCAGGAGATTCCATGCACCTATCAATTCAATCCTAAATTACTGGCAGCAGTGATAAAAGGCTTGCCTCACGTCCTTTAACTATCCATAAAGCATCACAACGCTTCAAAGTAAGCGCGATATCTAATAGATGTTTTATTTGGAAGAGGTAGGAATTTTCCCCTAACCACAGACAGAGGAGGGCATTTGATAAGGGCTGTGTGTCATACTTAAGATGCAGCAGTGTTAGTGTTTTACAGCGTGGAAGGAAAACTGCGCCCTGTACTTAAGCCTTCCATTGAAAACTTTTCAACGCCTACGCAGATATAAAGAAACGCTCAAAACCTCGGAGCTGAATGCTGAGAGTGGGGAAGGTGCGCACATGTGGTCGGGGAAGTTTACTGCTGAATTATTCTCAATTTTCTGCTTTCATGTGAAAGAGAAAATATATGGGTTTTTATTTTGGATTGGTGAAATGATTCTGCAGATCAGCTTAAAATAAACGACCACATCAGTACAAATTCCCCTTCTAATTTAATGATATGAACGTCGACTATTTCGTCAACCGTTAACGACTTTTGCACCATGAACACCTCAGAAACTGGTAATATAAAAACATGAAAAGTCCCTGCTTGGAATTTACCGTTGGAAACAAATCGTCGGGATGTGATGAAAGACGGCTAAACAAGCATTTCCACCATTTCAAATGAAATGAGAGTACACTAATATGTGCAGTCTGGAACTGCTGGTTGGCAGAGGCGAGCGTGAAAACTCAGCTGATTGGTGGATTTGAGAACTAAACTGTAAAAACAGGACACCGAACATTTTCAATGTTGGTCTTCAACTTGTCCGAACACGCCTGAGAGAGTTACAGGGTAATTATCGTTAGCTTTCAAAAAAAATTTGTTAGCAATTTTTTGGGGAGGTTTCACTAATAATTACAGTTAACTGATGTTAATTATATATTGTCATGCACAGTACAACACAGAGTGAAATGCTTTTTACGACTGTTTGTGTTACGAATATAAAGTCAAATACAAAAGTAAAAAAAAAAGGAAAATAATAATGATAACAAAATAAAGAAAAAATGCAGCACATGAATACAATACAGCGCCTGATGATATGGATATGAATATGATGATATGACTTTAGGAATAAAACCAGCTTTATATTAATAACGTGAGTTAAAAGGGGAAAGTTCAACACACGTGTGTATATCAGTGCAGATTTATATTGGCTCATCTCCTGTTTGATTGGAGAATGATTTTTTTTTTATGTATTTTTGAGTGATAACTCAAAATAGTTTAAAACTACAGACCTGTAAGGTAAGCTAAGATAAACCTTTATTCATCCCGCAGTGGGGAGATTTCCATATTACAGCAGCAAAATGTGCAAAATGAAGCAGAGATTAAGAAATCTATATGAATACAGAAGAATAAAGAAATAACAATAATAATAATTTCACAAACAAACAATTGCACTAGGTTATTGCACATCTTAAATTATTGTTATTGCACTATAACTTCTTCATCTCCTTAACTGGAAAGCATAGAGAGTACAGAAGAGTGGAATTATCTAACAGCCCGTGAAAAAAACCTGTGGGGAAACACACACTATAAGACTTAAGACGTTTATTTCACTTTTTTATGTGTTTCATTCAATCAATAAAATGTGTGACTGATACGCCAAACCGCCCGCCTGTCTCTGTCTTAGGCTTTGGCTGGACTGAGTTTCTCTTGCGGTTCATACCGTTGGCTTTTCTGTCCATTTATAATTACTACTTTCAAAATGTCCTCTGCATAAACTGGGGAATTTTGTCCAATCGTTGTTCGGGCTCTTCCTCGAAACCGCATTTATATAAACATTAGAGCTGTTGGCCTGATTTAGATATAGCGAGAGCCATCTGTCTGGCTGCATTAATTTGTCGTTAGCTGAAAATGACCTAAAAGTGCCATGCCGTGGGGCAGGAGAGCGGGACGAAGAGAGAGGGAAAAGACAGAAGAGCAGTCATCAAGCTCACATGAAGCAGCTGTGTGGTTTGCACAGGAATCCAGAGGATGGTGGAAAGTGGGGGAGCGTCGAGGAGGATTAGAGAGAGAGAGAGATTACAGAATCAGAGAATGGGGAGGGGGAGCTGGTATAATGCATGAGGAGGAAACGAGGAGAAAAAAAAGAGTGAAAGAAATGAGTGGGACTCGAACGAGGCGCAAGTGGTGGGACTTATTGAAGTTAAGGAGACTCTGAAACTTCAGACAGAAAAACCACAGTGATGTGTGTGTGTGTGTGTGTGAGAGTGCGAGAGGTGCAATAAATCAAGTGAAAATCATTAAATGTTGGTGAAGAATTAGAACCGTGCACATTGGCAGCATCTGTCTAGACACACACACACACACACACACACACACACACACACACTCTCTCTCTCTCCCACACCTGCGGCAGCTGCATGACACCCTGAAATCATATGTGAGACTCAATTACAGCCTATGGGACTACAGTGCATTATTAAGTGGTTTTATGTGAGAGGCTAAACAGCCTCCTTTTGCAGCATTTAAAGATGACTTCACGCATGAACACACAACCCTGCAGCATGAATGCTACACCCATGTGCACACACTGAACTTCAGTCCAGCCAAAGAGTACATCAAATGTACTATATATAAATATATTCTATTTTACAGTAGGAGAGTTGAGAGTGTGTAGATTTGAGGTGTGTTCTGGCAGAGTAATATTATATGTGTGCAGTTGTGTGTCCAATGTGTTCATTGGACGTCGCTATAACTACTTAGTGTATACTGGAGAAGGTCAAGAGCTCGACTTGTGGTATAGAAGGACATTTTACCCACTCCAACAGCCATTCTGGATGGAAAATTCCACATGTTTAAGCAATCATGAAATGCATTAAGATGGCTGTGAGCAGCATTAAGCCTTAGCAAGAGAAGGGATTAGTCTTCTATCTTCGATCTCGCGTTAGATCGTGTTAGATAATAATCGGTTCCCTTCGTGCGATGACCTCAGATTTTCTGCAGATTTTCGGGTCGTCATGACACGCGTTCATGCGTGGAACATGAGTGCAATTATCAGAGAAAATAACTACATATGTGTCTTCACTGCTAATAGTGTGAAGGAAGAATCCTGTGCCTGCAATTTCACAATAAATTTTGCTGCAGAACCAAGCATTTTGGCTGAATAATAATAATAATAATAATAATAATAATAATAATAATAATAAAACTCCTGAAGTGATTGAGTAGCACTGTGTATATCATAATGTTAAGATTTTGGATGAAAAAGAAGATTAATATAATAATAGAAGAACCATATTCAAAATCCATTAAGAAAAGGTCAAAGTTCAAGTGATGAGTTGATTCTAATGTGTGTAATTAAAAGGACCGGTGATTGATCATGTAATGGATTGTGATGTTGTTTTTCATTAATGGTATTAGTGTATACACACACACACACACACACACACACACACACACACACAAAAGTTTTAATGCCGGAGATGTGGAAAGTGTAATGATAATCTAAAGATGTTTCTTGTAGTTATTTGGAGGTATGTGAGTCTGTCTCAGTCTTGTAAGGTTATCCAGTACGCAAAACATGCCACTGTTGACAAAACCGGCGTGTAACGTGGTTCATTTCCCTCTTTTCATCTTCCTGTCTTTTTCTTGTGTATTCCTGTTTTCATAATGAACCATTATCCATAAACATAGTGTAGAATAATCATGCCAGTCTTGATTACTGTACACAAAGAGCATGTAAGAATAAACCCAGTGAACATCAACATTACGAGTGGAAACAGATAGAGTTAGTAGGGATGAATGAGAATATTTATTTCAATTCAATTCAGTTTTATTTGTATAGCACTTTTAACAAAAAGCATTGTCTCAAAGCAGCTTTACAGAACATAAGAAACAACAAAAATACAAACAGTCCTAGATGTTAGACAAAATTTTCCCTAGTGAGCGAGCCTGAGGTGACTGAGGCGACCGTGGCAAGGAAAAACTCCCTTAGATGGTATTAGGAAGAAACCTTGAGAGGAACCAGACTCAAAGGGGAACCCATCCTCATCTGGGTGACACCGGAGAGTGTGATATGAACAATGTCCTTTCTGCATTTATGTATAGTCAACGGTGTGATGCAGATACAGCATGTGTAGAAAGCTATGTTTAAATTATTTCTAACGTCAGGTTCTCACCGGGAACGCGAAATCCTTCGTGGCTCCTGCCGTGATGTCGCATTATATTTGCTGACGGATTTATAACACCTGCGCAACCTGTTTGCTTTATTCTGCCGAGAATGCACGTACTTAGAAGAAAAGAAGATAGGGCGGAATCGCTGCATGCTGTGTCTTGAAGCTGTGTATACATCCAGGCTCTTTTCATTGATTACCTGGGAAAAGGTTGTGTAGATAGACAGAGCTGAACTTCATCTTAATGGCTCGGGTTGTGAATCCTCAGGCTTTGTGAACAAAACATTTCTTGATACTGACTTTCCAGTGTCATGAGGTTTATTGAGTGTTCAGAGAAACGCAGTTTCCATTAGGTCACTATCTTCTGTTTGGTGAGAACATTTTCTTCTCGCGCTTTATAGTAATGTTATTATATTTCCGTTTCTGAGTGAAGAATTCCACTTAATTGGAATTCTAATCTGCGCACACAAACACAAGCGCACCTTTGTGTAAGTGCAGTAGATTATAAAAGCTCGGCTCTGCTTTTGTTCTGGGTCTGTGCGGGATTTGCTGCGATCGCAAATCTCAGAATGCATGCTGCGTTCTGTCCAATCCTACAGGCCTTTTGACCGCAACTTCAAAGAGCATACTGTATCAGAGAACACACAGGACCAACATATACTATTAATTTTTCATGATTTGGTTTCTCTCCACTTTTTCCTGCACTTCATGCCAAGAATATGCATCCCTGACTCTACCCCCCCCCCACCACCACCACCACCACCACCAGCACCAGCACCACCCACCCCCTCTATTGCCCCAACTCCCTGTTGAGACCAGCATGTAAAAGAAACTGTATGATAATCAATTTGAAGGAGAGAGGTGTGAAATTATTCATCAGAGTGAAGAAAGAAGGTAGGAGTATGAGAAGGAGGAGCTCTTGAGAAGAGAATAAAGAGTTGCTACTTGAGTGAACATGAGAGTTTTCAGGGCTACAGAAGTATCCATCAGTACATTTGGAGCACTTCTCAGAGCCCTCAGTCCTGACCCCAGGGGTAACAAAAATGTCGTGTTTGACCTTGCCTTGACTTTGTGTGTTTGTGTATGTATGTGTGTGTGTGTGTGTGTAGGTTACATGTAATAGATGAGGGGCAAATAGGGCATGTGAATACACATCAATCCCCATCCATTTTCCAGGTTTATTTCGGAGTCTCCCCACACTCTGGTGGCCCAGATATCACTGACCGCCTCAATCAAAATGAAATGTTTCTCAAGCGACTGAATCCACTCCGGTCTGGATGATAGATGTAGGAGAACTTTCCCCGAGATACTTAAACCAAAAGCTGAACGACAGGAGCCGCACCCAGCAACGATGGAAGAACATCTCCAAAATTAGAGCACCAGGACACACCAACTAATATGAACCATGTGTTCACTGGCACTAAATGTAGAGCTATACTGGACTGAGAGAGAGAGAAATAGAGGAGGAGAAAATGTTTCCTACAAGATGAGTCTTATTGTGCCAGATTATGAGCGCAGTATAGAGTTCTCAAAACTGCAGACTGAGGAACTGCAGCATGTTCTGATTCCTTCTACCTGTTCTTTCTCATCTTCAAAAAACTTTTGCTTCACTCAACTGGATAAAGCTTCTTTTTTATCCGAGAGCTCCTTTCCAAGAAGTTACAGTCCTCCAAACTGTTCGGCATTTTCCCTGTTACTCTGAAAAAGCAGATGGTTTTAGGCACTCAGCCATGTACCGCTGGTGTCCTCGCTGAACCCAGTCAGTGGATTTGTGTGGGACGCCTCAGTGCCACTGCCGTGCATGTCCTGATATCTCCCATACTGCCAGCTCTTCATGCTGTCTGTTATTTGGCTGTCCCTGAGATGTTCAGTCATAGCAGACATATGAGTTATGTATTTAATGGGCAGTTGTGTGTGGACAGATCTTGGCAGAAGCTGCTTTTGCGGACGATCACGCGGCTGTCTTTAGAGTGTCTTGCGATTTGGATTGAAGTGAAACAGGCAAAGATGGGAGGAACGGAGAATAAGGACTGCTAACTTTCTCCCTCTTTAACAGTATAGGGTCTTGACAGTCCTAAAATATGTCGCATCATATTTCTAAGCATCCTTCCACTGTTCTGTTGGTGTTTGTTTTCCTCGATATGGAACACGCTGCTGTTATGGATGAATGTTCTAGCTCTGGAGCGTGGAAAAGCCATTTCACATTCCCCATTTACGCACAGCTTTCCAGCGCTAGATTTCCAAAGTGAAGGGAATAACACATTTCATGCAGCTCACACTGATACAATTGCATTGTCTCAGGAAGGAAAGCCACTAGTGCAGTCATCCAGAGAGGATAATGCATTTGCCAGACAAAAATATGTGTAGACAGGCACATTCCAGAAATAAACAGCTTCACACACCATTGCGCGCCACCTCTGTACACGTACGCCTGCCACACACACCGCATATCCACACATATCCATACATTTTGCATAAGTGGAACACATGCGGCATTAATGTTTGACATTTGCTTGCGTGACCTTTCCACGTCTCCACCGAGGATGCAGCAGGTCCTCCTGGTGAGTAGAGCAGCTAAGGTAATAGCTTTACTCTCTTTTCTGTTTTAAATGCTAAAGGCCTGAGCACATGGATCACTGAGCGGAAGCATGAGACAGGGGGAGATGCAGATGATAGGGGAAGCTGTGTTACATGCCGGGTCTCTGTGTTTGGTTCCTGTCACTGATGGGCAGATCAAAACATGCTGGGAATTAACTAACGCATGCTTGACCTTATCAAATAATGCCCTTCACTGGCCCTGATTCTCCCAGCTTCATGGATTCTCTTGTGAGCAATTATATCTTCACCGAAGGTGGCATTTTGTCTCACTACAGAAACTCATTTTATTCTCAAATGCAGGCATATTTAATGTTCCAGTGGTGTTCTGGACATATATTTTGAAATGAAGAGCTATTCATACATAAATATGTTTGCAGGTCATTTCTTGAGAAAAAAAAAAAACCCTCATAATAACTCATCCTGCATTCTGTACTAAATATTTATCTGATAAAGAGAGGGAGAGACATGTATATCCTGATCCAGCTTGGATCACCTTTTCACCTGCATACTTTTAGTCCATTTGATGGATTAAAAGCTGTTCACTAATCCACATCGTCTCTCAAAATCATTCCTCACCTTCTCCAGAGTACCTTCTTTGGCCATCCCCTGATCAGGGATTTGAAAGCTATGATATTGTGTATATTGAGAAAAAAAATCAGTGACACCAACTTAAGTATTCTATGGTATCAGGAGATTATACTCTTTTTAGTTTATCAGTGAGAACATGCCAACAAAAGGCACCATCATGTAGCTTCAAATACAGCCAGTGACGTGGGTACCACGTATATACGGCAGCCATCTTGTGTAGTACTCTCTTTCAGCAATCCTCATTACATACCCGACCTAACGTCCTGTTTTAAATGGAAATACGCCAACGTACTAAATCAGCACAGGACCCTTAATCCATGTCATGGGAATTTTTATTAAGGTTTTTTTTTTTTTTTTTTCCAAATCCATTTAAGTCTTTCTTTATACAATCTGTGTGTAACCTTATCGAAATTCTTCCCTTTTTTTCTCAAATCTTTAGATGATTTTGCAAGCCTTTCTTTCCAAAAGAACTGTAAATATTCACACAACACGCACAATCAAATATTCACATTCGAAAAACAAATATTCGCTAAAGGTTGCTTGGAATAGTGCAAATAACACCATTCAGAGAGGGAGGTATGCTCGTACCGGGGGTGGTGGAGAAGCAGGGTGGAGCGTTTAACATTCAGGAGCTTATATGATAAATATTTTGTCCATAGGGACGGCAGGCTTTTTAAATTGTAAATTGTTGTCCAATTTGTAAATATCGGTGAATTGGAAATGCAGTTCCAGTTATTATTCAAGTTTACAATTTTGTGCACCTTTACCTAATCCATCCCTCCCTCTCTCTCTCTCTCTCTCTCTCTCTCTCTCTCTCTCTCTCTCTCTCTTTCTCTCTCTCTCTCTCTTTTTTAATATATTCAATTACTGCTCAAACAGGGCTGGTGTAATGGAGTATGCGCGGTCCATTCAAATGGTAATGTAGCTGTCTCTGAGAGGCCCTCACTTATTCATAAGCCTAGAAGTGGATTTATTCATCACTATTTACTGCCCTTCTAGTGGATTATTCTAATGAGGGATGCACTGTAAGTGCACGGTGGTCTGTCCAGGCCGGAGTATGGAGTACTGGATCAGTAGAAACGGCCTTTTACAGAGACACGGAAGGTTTAGTCACATTCAAGATGAGAGATCTAAGAGTGACAAATGGTTAGGAAGGTTTTGGCTTGAAAGGCCGTTTCGCGGTGTGCTGGAACGTTTGGAGACAGAGATGAAAAGAGAGAGAAGGATAGCGAGAGAGTTCATGCAAGAACAATGTGCTAAGATCAGCATCAGGTTTCCTTAGCATCACTTAGAAGTGGGATCTATAAAACTGACCACTCTCCTTTACCACTAAAGTCTCCTTTCTGTTTTTACAGGTTTTTTTTTTTTTTATTTCTTGCAGTTTTTAGGCTAAACAAAACTCAGGAGGTTAGAGACTCTCTCTAAAATGTGACATTTTACAGATTTTAGGATTCAGGAACTCAGCTGAATACATATGTTCAGAATGAATTGTGTTTTAAAGATACAACCATACAGATACGGCTAGGAAGAGCACCATTTTTTCTTTTTTTTTTTGTTGTCAGCATCATCATCTGGTTGATGCATCAGGACTAAGATTCTACAGGATCCCTTAACAAAGCTGTGTGAGTGGGTGAACACTTTCCCAGTAGGCGTTTACTTTCACAAAGCTCACAAGATAAAAAAGAAACACTACATTTAATATCATGACCTGTGTGCTGCTGCATTGTGCTGCGTAAACAGTGGTGGCTCAAGTGGTTAAGTCTTTGGGTTGTTGATCAGAAGATCAGGGTTCAAGCCCCAGTACTGCCAAGCTACCACCATTGGGCCCTTGAGCAAGGCCCTCAATCCCCCCCCACACACACACACACACTCCAGGGGTGCTGCATCATGGCTGACCCTGCACTCTGACCCCAACTTCCAAGGATGGGATATGTGAAAAAAGAATTTCACTCTGCAATAATGTATATGTGAAAAATAAAGTCTCCTTAACTTAACGATACTTATACATCATCCAGGGTTGTCATGGCATTTTGGGAAAATTTGTGAGTTCAAACAAAATAATACTAACTGCATGAGCAGGAAAACCGTCCTCTGCATCTCAATTTCAGAACAATTATGAATTGGATTTTTAAAAAAAAAATCAATTAAAACAAACCCACTTTAAACCACACCCACTTCAGGTTTAAATCCAGATACATAGACGGATATTTGGAGCGCTTTGCATTAGATTCCTAACACTAATTCTCCTACAGTGTTTTCTAAATTAATTAAGTGTTTTCTGAACGTCTGTGTAAAATCGCTCTATCTCAGCTCAAGAGAAAGTTCTTACTTTGGGTCTTTTAGAAAACATTTGGCAATATCTGTTGTGTTACACCTCTCATATTAAATTAAGAAACATGGTGTTCGAGCATTAGCATGTTCGATATAGTTTTGGCACTCGCTTGGGAACAACGGCTGGCAGCGTGCCATGCTACAGGGGTATGGAGAAACACAGCCAGATTCTCATCTGCGACAGTATCTTTAAATCTGTATGTAGGTCAAATCTCTCTCTCTCTCTCTCTCTCTCTCTCTCTCTCTCAGGACCTAACAGTCTTATCAGTGCAGTGCTGTGACCTGGCTGTAACTGTCAAGTGATTCATCTCAGCTCATGTTGTCTTAGTCTTTTTTCTCGCGTGCTGCGGCGTCTCTGATTGTCACACAAAGCGCTGACTAACAGGCCATCGAGCTGCACTTTGCACTCGAATCGATGCTCTCTGTGTTCACACTCATACTGAGTCACACACCTAATCACAGGTCTCCATGCCGCTGTTATCGCTCCTGCTCAGTGCCACACACACACACAGACATGAGCTGCTGTGTTTGACCAGGGCGGGTGATTATGGACATGTCCAGGCTTGCCTGCTCGACTGCCAGAGCGATAATGTAGGGT
Source organism: Hemibagrus guttatus (assembly GCA_033459395.1). Taxonomy (NCBI): domain Eukaryota; kingdom Metazoa; phylum Chordata; class Actinopteri; order Siluriformes; family Bagridae; genus Hemibagrus; species Hemibagrus guttatus. The sequence goes on along the minus strand of JAUCMX010000015.1, from coordinate 1,361,750 downwards.
AATGTAGGTGCTTGGCCTGACTGGCTTTTTTTGTCATGTGCAGGGTGGCCAGGTGTGTTACAGGTGTGTTTACCATGCCAAATTTATAATAAGGTTCACAGGTCCACGGGTAGCAGATTTTTTAGGGTTAATTACAAATAATTTGCTGCAAATCTTTTTCTGCAAACGAAAGGAAAGTGCAGATAGCGTGTCTCTATTATGCAGTGATGATCTCTCTTTGTTGTAAGAAGAAATGAGGATTATAGAGTGGATAATTGTTGTACTAGACAATGATTTTTTTTAAAAGGCATGCTGCAGATACCACAATTCAGAATTGTCCGTGTTTTACAGAAAACTCCTTAGAATGAGAAAAAGAAGAAAAAATGTGTCTGTCTGTCAGCCAGCCTGTCTTTCTGTCTGTCTATCTGCCTGCCTGCCTGTCTGTCTGTCTGCCTTCCTGCCTGTCTGTCTGCCTGCCTGTCTGCCTACATACCTGTCTGTCTGTCTCCCTACCTGCCTGCCTGCCTGTTGCAGATACCACAATTCAGAATTATTTAACAGAAAACTTCTTTTGCAATTTCAAAGAATGCGAAAAAGAAGAAAAAATCTGTCTTCCTTTTCCAGTGTCCAAACTTTTAGGCTGGAAATTTTGTTAAGATCTGGCAACCCAGGCTATAGTATTGTCTTTGATTCACAATTGGCTGTGTGTGTGTGTGTGTGTGTGTGTGTGTGTGTGTGTGTGTGTGTGTGTGTGTGTGAGTGAATATGCATTGGACTATATATATATATATACACACGTGTGTGTCATGGAACTTGGCCCTCAGAAACAGGAACTATGCTTTTTCCATGGGCCATTGGCACAGCAGTAAATGTTTTATTCATGTGGTTTTGGGGGTAGTAAAAGGAATTAATGGTAATAATGGTGGTGTTGTGCACCAAAATGATGATGCAGTTACTTTTACTGTCATCACAGAGACCATTTCAGTTGACTTCCATTCCTTCATTCGTCCTCAGTAACTGATTTATCCTGGTTAGTTGTGTTGTGTTGTGGTGGAGACAGAGCCAGAACCTTTCCCAGAACCACTGGGACAAACTAGATGAGACTCCAGAGAGGGTATGAGACACTCTGGATGAGACGGCAGTCCATCACAAGACACCAAGCACACACACATTTACACACGTGTATGGGCAGTTGTACAGAGCTAATGTATATACCAGCATGTTTTTGGGAGGAAACCGGAGAATCCAGAGGAAACCCACTGAGAACATCTGTGCAGAAACTCCACACTGAGAATAACCTGAGTTGAGGATGACGGACAATAAATTAAAACTTGAGCCCCAGTTTTTGGCCCAGGTTTGTTGTTTTTTTGGAAAACCTTCTCTGTGTGGATTTAGTTTGTACTGTAGAGCAAAACCGACAGGAAGTGTGACTTTCTGAAGTGAACTGAACGAGCTGTGGTTTAATATTTATGTGCAGGTATGGTCATGTATGTGTGTGTATGTGTGTGTTGACAACCTGGAGGAGAAGCAAACAGGTAATAAAACCTGCCTGGAACAGAAAACACTTTCATTCACCATTTTTGCAGCTTGCTAGAGGACAGAATAGTTGGGAGAAAAAACAAACGTGACATTGTGCATTTGCCATGCAGCCTCAGCTCTGCCAGAATCGTTACTGTGACTGCTGTTGTGCCCGGGTAGAACTGGATCTGGGCCCAGATAACAAGATCGCTGTCTGCCGCGTGGCCGTCCATGAAACCCCTCGTTGCCTGTTTTAACTTTTATTTCTTTCTTTTGTTAAAAAAATAGCATTTCTCCACAGACAAGGCTGAGAGAGATGCAGTGAGACATGCAAGCCAGGGATTGGGTGGTGAATTTGAGCCAGACAGGGTCAGTGGTTAGAGACTAAAGCAGACCACCACCACTTAGCAGACCACTGTGTGCTGTAGAGCTGGACTGTAGACCAGACTTAGACACGGAAGCCCCTTTCATAAACAGAGCTCTCTGTGTCTCTGGCTTTCTCATTACCTGTCAAGGCCACTCTCACACTGTATATTTCTTTTACACACGCACTTTCTCCATGGTGGTTTCTATGTTTATGCTCTCGTTGATACTGATTGGATGTTTAGAAACCGACTGTTGGAGAGTAAGCATGCGTAATATATTAAAGGCTAAGATATTTATTCATTCATTGTCTACCGCTTATCCAATCTGTTCTCGGGTCACGGGGAGCCTGTGGCCTATCTCAGGCGCCTATCCTCAGGCAGGATACACCCTGGACAGAGTGCCAACCCATCGCAGGGCGCACACACACACACTCTCATTCACTCACACACTACGTACAATTTAGAGATGCCAATCAACCTACAATGCATGTCTTTGGACTGGGGGAGGAAACCGGAGTACCCGGAGGAAACCCCCGAAGCACGGGGAGAACATGCAAACTCCACACACACGGCGAAGGCGGGAATCGAACCCCCAACCCTGGAGGTGTGAGGCAAACGTGCTAACCACCAAGCCACCGTGCCCCCGGCTAAGATATTTAATGACATAATATTTTGTGGCGCTAATGGCAAGGTGGGAAAATGCACAACACCAAAATTACAGAATAATTACCTATCTATCCTATCTATCTATCTATCTATCTATCTATCTATCTATCTATCTATCTATCTATCTATCTATCTGTCTCTCTGTCCGTCTGTCTGTCTGTCTGTTTGTACAATGTCATGAAACCCACAACACATGACTCATAAATCATGGTGATAATGTCATATCATCATATCACCGGTCATTATTCAATAATTACTGACGTTTAATAGACCCATTTCTTTCCCTCTCTTTTTAATGCACGCCGCCTGCTGTCCTCTCTCCATCTCCGCCTCATCTGACTCCATCTCATATTGACGTTGGATGATCGTTAGCTATATTTGCTGTCTGCTCTAGAAGACTTAGACGGCTCTCATCAGGGAGCCTAATCGCCCCTGGTTTCCATTCCCTGCTGTTTTGTCTGTGAGTGATGGTGACACTCTTTTTCATTGTGGCCTGCTTTGACATCAGCAAAATTGATAGCTTTGAGATGGACGGTCACCTTAAAAGGCCGTACAGTAGACCTTTATTCCACGGCTGTTACAGCCGGCGCGGTCTGCAGCGCTCTGTTTAGAAGGTCTGGGGCTGAAACTCGAGGCGTAAATGTAGGTCTCGTGTGGTGGGTGATGTGAGTGACGATGATGAGAGGTGGTCAGGCGTGACTGCAGTGTCTTCACCACAAACCGCTGGCTGAAACCACAGCCTCAGTGTGGGGGAGGAGCCTGAGATAGAAGTCCATGGTCCTGCTTGCTTAGTCACCTGTCTGAGCTTTGAGATCATGGGAGAGAAGTGTGTGTGTGTGTGTGTGTGTGTGTGTGTGTGTGTGTGTGTGTGTGTGTGTGTGTGTGTGTGCATGCAGGTGCATAGGCCCTAAAGGCCTAACCAGCGCTCTTGACTTAAAAGGGCCTTTCTAAAGCGAAAGCCTCGCAGGTGGCTCTGTTATAAGAGAAAGGGGAGTGGAAAAAAAGGAAAGGATTAATTTTTTAAAAAAGGAAGAAGAATAGAGATTCTGTTTCATCTAGCCTGAGAATACAGAAACACTAGCCATGAGGCAAAGAAAAGCGCTGCTGTTTGCTCTTCTGCTGCTATGCATGGGTGTCTGTGTGACATCTGTGCTTGACACACACACACACACACACACACACACGTTAGTGTATAGTTGTGTCTGTGTTGAGTGTCTGCTCTGGGAAACAGGGACAGAGTCAGGGCGATGATGTCGCGTTCAGGGCTCTGTATCTCTCCACGCTCTGCTGTTTACACCACACTAATCAAAACACGAGAAGTTGGCGGCCTCGCTCGAGCTCAGCCCCTCCGACTCCCAGCGCCATGTTTGGCTTTGATTTTCTCTCTGTCTCTTTCTCCCTGTCTTTGTGTATCCACTACTTTGCATTCCAGCCCTGATTACTCTCCTCTAGAGTACAATATAACCCGTTTGGCTTCTCTTTATTTTTTCGGTCACATTTCTAAACAACAACATGATGCCTCAAGCGTAGTGGTGATAGCGTTGTGTCTCTTTTCATTACGTTTGCATTGTATGACTTGCTGTTGCTGACAGGGATGAAAAAAACCCACTCGAGGCCTGAACTGTACGTGTGTGTGTGTGATGTTTTTTCCTAAATAGTTTTTACACAGTACATGTTTTTTGTACTTTTTTCTGGTCACGAGGTTCTGAATCTTCAAAGACTCGTACTGCCGCTACACACTCCTGTGTTATTTTGTGAAGAAAAGCAGATTTTTGAAGAACACAAAAAGTTTTGTTGACTCACTGGATTAACCTGCTTTTTTTTTAACCAGGAAACTGGCAGCTTATCTCCACAAGTCTGATATAAAACGAGTCAGGACTCTGTCGGCTTTATGAACAAACGTTTGGGGCGTCTCAGAGAGCAGAGAAGGTTTGATATCAACATTTACTTTGAAAAAAAACCCCAAAAAACATTTTTTTGGGGAACTTTTCCATGAATATATTTCCACTAGTAGGCAAGGAAAAAAGAAAAAAAGAAAAAAAGAAATAGTCAAGTGAAGTCAAGAAGCTTTTATTGTCGTTTCAACCATGTATAGCTGACGCAGTACACAGTGAAATGGTTCAGTGTTTCTCCAGGACCTTGGTGCTACATAAAACAACATAGAACTTTGCGCTAAAGCACACCAGTAGCACCTTTTTGGATCCGGGGTGGCCGCTGCGTGCTACTGCTGTGCCGCCATCTTGGATATCTCACATATAGAGCAGAGTGTCTACTTTCATATGCTATTAATCATTGTTGAGTGTGAGATGATAAAGAAATGTAATGCTGAACATGGAAACAGCCAGAAATTCCTTTTCTTTTTTTTTTTGGCTTCTGGTAAAAACAGTGTTAAAATGTGTATGGAATTCAGTGGAGTTAGTTAGCTATTGGTGAGTTAGCATGATAATCTCATGATACTTGACAGTTTGCAGGAAAAAGTTCCTGGCTGGTTGCTTTTCCCTGAATGGAAACATATTTTGGCCGTGTTTATTAATGAAATGTTCCAGACTTTTTAGGAAATATTAGCTCATTTGCGAAACTAGGGCTTCCATTACTGAATATCAGTATCCATAAAATTCCACGCTGTCATTTATAAGAACAGCACGGTATTTCTTTTAAACCTGCATCCTTCGCTGACAGGCTAATAAATCGCGGTGTAATGTGTGCGGTATGAACATAAAATGCATCACTTTGTTTGTCCGTAAATAAAAGTCTCCTCTCGTCACACACGTGTGCGGATCATCGATCTGAACCGCTCCCATTAGGAGTAATGGATAGCACATGTTTCTGGATCGAGCCAAAGCATGTTGAAAAAGATCTATTATTAGATCTATACTAAAAAAATGCTATAGAATATTTGTGTGTTTGTGTTTGTGTGTGTGTGTGTGTGTGTTCGGGCAATTAGAAAGACCTTGGAGTTTTTCAGCTCCTTGTTTGTGGATTTGTTTTAATAGCCTATAAAAATGTCCATCCCCAGTGTTATTTGCTTACTTAAATCAGCTATACTTCGACACAGAGGTCTTTCCCGAATTTTCGATAAAGATCAGATGGGATTCTTTTTCCTGCAGCATGTCTAATGTGCAGAGTGTGTGTAGGGAGTGTTGGAGAACCCTGGCGGGGTGATGGATGGACGAGGTATTTTAGGCTCTCAACACTGGCCCCCTCCATGTTCCCAAAGGAAATCATTATGAATCATGGGTGAGAATGTTTTTACAGTAAACAGTAGCGGAGGAGCGGTGCAGCTCATAAAACACCCAGAGAAAAACTTGCGTAAGTGTGTGTGTGAGCACGCAGCCCCGGTCCGGCTCTCTCTCACTTCCCCCTATACACTAGTAGAATTTTTATGATGCGTGTACTACCCTGTGTCGGATTTTCTGCCTGTCAATCATAAGATCTTTTACAGGATCCCATCTCGCTTGGCGTATGCAAAATATAGTTCTCCAACTCGCAGGGTTCTCACACACTGTCCTCTTCTTTACATCTTTATCCAGAACAATATGAAATAAAATCAATAAGGAGATCTTCCTTTTCTTTCTTTCTTTTTCCAGGGAGGAAATGTGAATTCGGTGGCTTGCTTTTTTTCCCCTTCACACACACACACACACACACACACACACACACACACACACACACACACACACTCACACACACATCTTCATCTCCCCTGCTGTGTAGTAAGAAGGTGTGACAGCAGGGAGAGGGACCTGCTGTAGCCTGATCCTCTCCGGCTTTCACTGGGATTAAAGTGAGCGGTCTCTCTGATGAGCTCAGTTACACTCTCTCTCTCTCTCTCACACACACACACACACCGATATCCGAACACATATATGACGTAGGTGCGCCTATAATTCTACACAGACAGTGTATACTCGCTGTCAAGGATTCTCGATTATTGTTCAATCCTCATAAAAGATAATTCTGGCTAGAGGATGAGTTAAAGATGAGAAAAATGATGTGCTTCTCTGTGGAACTTTAGTCGCTTAAGAAATGTTGATTTGAGTTAAGAAAAAAATTTCCTGTGATGAATTTTCTGCGTAAAGGAAGAGACATAGTTGTCAACTTCAATGATTTATGGCATTCAGATGCACAGTATAGCACACAGGTGGGTAATATGGAGGGGGAAAAAATATTATATCAAGATTCCCAAAGATATTTTCCTGGAGCATGATATATGGGATGTTATAATAAATGGGGTTAAGGCATGTTATGATCATATTAAAAATCCATTTCCCATTTCCAAGAAAATGATTTAACCCTGAAAATGAAGGGAAATAAAGTACTACTTTGAACACACTTCCTTATCAAATGCGTTTAAATCGAATTGACTTAATAGAAGATTTAATATCGGGACAAACTTCCAGAGAAGTGTATTGTGCTGGAATTTATCACATCATTTTAACACAGAGCCGCGGTTTAGCACTTGCTCCAGTTTGTCCCATCACTATCCTGACTCTTTCAAGCAACTCAATTTCGTTTTTTAATAATTTTACACACACACACACACACACACACACACACGCACAGGAGCATGGAGTGTGTTTAAGTCTGATGTGTTTAAATTAAAGCCTGATTCTCCCGCAGCTCGGAGTCCTTAAATGATAAGACATGACACACTGACAAAACTAAACTTGCGCAGCTGTGGCAAGCTTTCCAGAGACGCAGTGTGTGTGTGTGTGTGTGTGTGTGTGTGTGTGTGTGTGTGTGTGTGTGTGTAGCTGTGCATTAACAGCATCTTGCTGGTTTGTCAGTAGCAGAACTACATATGTGCACCCTTCTGTGTAGATGAAAATAGAAGCATTAAAGAGCCGAGTAGGAGTAGAGTTCTATGGGTCTCAAAAGAAAAAAAGATTGATCTTAGATAATGTGTGTGTGTGTGTGTGTGTGTGTGTGTGTGTGTGTGTGTGTGTGTGTTATTGTTGACAGTGGCCATATTTCAAGACTCAAATATGGTGTTTTGTGTTGCGTTGGTACATGTGAGGCTGTTGAATGCCTTCTTATTCCACGTGTGTGTGTGTGTCTGTGTGTGTGTGTGTGTGTTTAGGGTGTGCATATTAGAGTGGGGAGCAGCTGTATTTCCTGACATGGCCCCCCCACTCACCCCCAGCTCCATATTGAAGTAGTCGGACTCGGAGAGGGGGAGGAGGCCAAAAAGGCAGTGGGAGGAATTGCGGGAGGGATGGGAGCAGAAATTGGATATGGTTTATGGGCATTTTTGGGTTTTTAATGTAAATAGGAGTGGGGGGAGGGCAGGAATAGAGGTCCCAGGAAACCTGTTTCCTGTTCAGGCTTAGCCCACAAGGTCAGCATGAGCAGAGGCAACAAACACACTTGTGGTGTGAAAAGCCCTGAAGCCACAGAGGCCTGCAGCTGGCTGGGGAATTAGCAAGGCCGACTGACACATCTCTCCCCGTCTTTCTCTCCTGCTCTTTTCCTTTCTCCACGGAAAAGGCTTTGTGGTGGAGGCAGGATCGCGAGCGGGGCGCCGCTGCTGTGTATGCAGTCTGTCCATTCATCAGTGCACCACATCTGCCAAGCAGCAAAAACCTCATTGGAACCATCGCAGTCCACCCAAAGCAGCCCCAGGCGCCTGCCTAGGAGAGCCCACACACTCGCTCACACAATTTGGCGCTTCTAGATTTGTTTGGTGACCCAGGCCATATTTATTCATGCCTAATAAATAAACCATAAGAAAAAAGAAATTCATAACAAACCAGTCCGTGTATGTTAATACCTGGATAATAGTCTTGACACATAGTGCATACTAATGCTCTCTGTAACTACACTGGAGGCTTCATTTATAAATTGTCAGTCAGTTTCTTGCCAGGTCCATGTAGGAGTAATGTAGCATGTTTTTTATTCTTCTACCTGGATTTATTCCTTTCTTTGCTGGCATGCAGTGTATTGTGGGTCAGATGGGAATGGAAAACTTATACTGTGGTGTATTTAGTTCTGTATTTTTGTAATTCACCTCAGGATATGATCTATGCGCTGTATGTAGGTGTATATTGCAGACTACCAGCCCTAAAGGTCAGGTTGGACTTTTCCTGCATTTAATGCACCCTGTCTGCTCGAATCTGATCTAAGTGGCAAGAGCCATGGACCTTAATAAGGAGTGTGTGGTGGTACATGTGTGCATACACACTCGTTTTAGTTGTCCACCTCAATATTACATCTCCCCCCAGTTCAGTCTGCTGCTTCTCTTTAAGCTCAGCCTCTCTTTCTGCTGCGACTCAATCAAACATGTTGTGTTTATTTAAACTGGGAGGTGCCAAGTGCCGTCAGGGAAGTGCACCAAGTGAGTGACTGCGGAGAGGCTGAGCCGTGGCCCCGCTGCCCTCGGAGCCCAAGAGTAGAACGTCGTCGGATAAAATAAACACAGCTTGACAATGCCCTCTCTGTGAGGAATAAAAGGTCCCAGAGTGTGCAGGAGACAGATAGCACCCTTGTTAGGCCTAGCAGTGCAGGAATGAGAACGTAAAAAACTGACCCTCTGAAGGATGTCGAGTGGCCTGTGGTGCTGTTAAGAGGTTGTTCATCGGGTGCTGTTGATTCTGGGCTCTCCTCCAGTCAGCCGGAGAAGAAAAGTGCACCCTTTATGCCCCTCACGGTGCACCACACCCCCCCTCTAAGCAGGAACTGGCAGTGTGACCGGTGGCGTAGTGCCAGTGCCAACTGGGAAGGCATGGTTCTGATTGGAACTGCCATCTGCTCAGGGGACTGTGGGTACGGCGTACACCATGTTTACCATGCGGCGGGATGTGCGGCGGCTCGCTGACGGACGACTCGCTCCTTTCCTCGAAATCTGCTTTTTCTTGCAAGAAGCCATTAGCTCTCTGTTTAATCTTTGCCATTAAGAGGTTTATGAATTCAGTAATTTATGCCGTTCGAGAGAGAATCAAGCCTATCGTGAGCATTTCATTTGTGACCAGAGACGGAGAGAAAGGCTAATGTACACTGGATTGAGAATTTGCGAGATGCTAACTCCCTGTACAAGGGCAAACAGTGCTGCTTTATTTAGAGACTGAGCGTTAGTTATCTGGAGAAAAAAAGCAATTATTCTTTAGTGCTATACCGACTTCTAGGATTGTGAGTCTCTACTCATGCACTGGATTAAAAAAAAACAAAAACCAGTTTGGAATATTTCGAGCCTGTGAACAAATGACATTTGCAAAGAAAACATTGGCAACTACTTCAACCCATTCTAATTTCTGGTTGAAAATCAATTTTTAATGGGAAAAAAAGCCATGGAGCAGTGCTTTTGATGTTTGGAAAAAATTAAGTTGGTTAATAACTGCTCAGATTATAAGACGGATTTTTATTATGTATAACATATGAAGTTATATGATTGCTGCAGGCCTAGAAGTAGCGCTTTATAGCTAAGACAATAAGGCTGCATTTCATTTATTTATTTATTTATTAGATATTTAATCTTATTTCTAATGAACATCATACATGTTACCCAGAAATCAGAGGCATATAAAGAGATGGTCCACTGCGGATGGTCAGAGGTTGTGTGTGTGTGTATGTGTGTGTGTCCTGGGATCTGACTGAATGGATTAGATCAAGCTATTCCTCCCTGCTCAGTGGGCCGAAGGCTGACTCTCCAGGCTGAGAGCCCTCTCTGTCTCTCTCTGTGTTGGGGGATTAGTGCTGATTCTGTGCAGAGAAGAAGGTTTAGGGGTAAGGCATCTTCACCGGGATGCTTGTGCTTTGAAGCAAGCTATGGGATGGCTTGCCGGAGGGAAAGTTCAGGAGAGAAATCAGGACGCTTAAGATGAAGCATCTCTCTAGGCCGTCTGTAGCGTTTCAGTATGTAAGCTCTTAGAGCAAGTTAGCAAAAAAAAAATCATTTCTGCCATTCTTTCTCCCTTTCACCAGTTTGTGGTCAATATGTCAATGTTAGTGCGGGCGGGGGGGGGCGATGGAGGACGGGGGTACGAGATCGGCCTGGAGGGAGAGAAGGAGATGTCTTTCTCTCACTCCCATCCTCCATCCTCCCTCACGCATTCAAGAACTGATATATTGAGGTTAGCATCGCCGCACTATGATGAAGAACACACTTCAGACTGGAATTCATAAGAGACAGTAAGATGCGATCCAGGTGGACAGAATGTATAGTGGATTTGTTAAAGCTCAAAAAAATAAGTCGAGCGTGTTTGGTTGCGTCCTAAACCACATCCGACTGCTCAAAACAGGAAGGATTGCAATAGACATGGATATTTAGTACAATAGTATGTGATTTGTGACACAGAATTCTCTGTCTTTCAGTTTTCTTTTCATTTGTTTCAATATTTTATTAATACTAAAGTATTGCACTTTATAACAAGCCCTTTATAACAAATATAATACATTGCTATAGAAAGGCTTATCTGCACTAAGCTGAAATGTATTGGTATAAAGCCTATGAATCTTCATATTAGCTTCTCATTTGTAATAAAGGTGTCTTATGCAGGGCTTGTGTAGGTCTAACGTAGCCATATTAATCGTGAAGTGATAACACAGTCTGTTATAAAGACATATAAATTAATAACACAGGTTTATGCCAGTTATCATAAATAGCATATGTAGATGAAACATAGCTCTATGAAAAAAATGTAAAGTGTTAACCAGATTTCTGCAACCAGCTGTAAAATGTGTGTGTTCTGGGCATCAATGAGAGTCTTTGCCGTGTATCTATATATATATATATATATATATATATATATATATATATATATATATATATATATATATATATATATATATATAAATAAAAGTAATAAACTTAATAAAAAAAATTTTCACACAAGTCATCTGAGTTGAGTTGAGCCCGTGAGTGGACAACAGAATATTGTGTTCTGGACATCACGCTTCTGAGTCTAGTCTCATTTCTGCAGGGCCACAAAGCTGCTGATTATTGAAGCAGTAATTGGAACTGGGCAGCCATTTTTGATGATCTTTCAGGAAACGAGGCTGGAGGTTATGGGGGTTTTGAGGGGAAAAAACTAGACAGCTGTTTCTTATTAGGCACTAGTCACATGCTGCCTAACTGACAAGGAGATTGTCCCGGTCCGACTTGCATTATTTCCTCCCCGGGTCCTGCATGCTGCATTTACAGCGCTCAAGACAAAAAGAGGGGAAAGAAATGCATCCAATTACAGGGTCATCCCAATTTGTCCGCTCATGTCAGTGCAGCTCATCAGGATACGCCCCACCCCTAGGCCTCTTTCCCTCATCTTATTTTCTCTCTTTCTCTCTCTCTCTCTCCCTCTGTCTTTTTCTCCAGAGTGTGTAAACGTCCTGACGCTGGAACATGTGGGAGTGATTACAGCTGCTGGATTTTCTCATTGTTTGAGTGTGCTCTGTTTCGCTCTGCTGTGTGCTAGAGTGGCCGCGCTCTGTCTCTCGCTTGGCCTCTAATCCCAGCTGTATTTATGAATAGTAATGTTTGGCAACCATTTTTGGCACACAGGCTGCCAAATGAGTGCAATTTGTGCGCTTATTCGGGACCAGGACTTAGCACAGCTCTGCTTTAAGCCGCAATTTCTTTCTTTTGTCTCCTTTCTCAGTTTTACTTGCTCTGTTTGAGTCTCTTCTTTCACTCTCTCTCTCTCTCTCTCTCTCTCTCTCTCTCACACACACACACACACACACACACACACACACACACACACACACACACACACACACACATCAAATCTTCCTTTCTGTCTTTCTGCTCTCTTGTGCAGTCATGTAGGACGGTTCACTCTGTCCAAATGACACTGGGCAGGATGTGTCTCCAGTGCGGAGCCGCTAATCACATATCTGCTCTTCTCTCCGTGACGCCTGCCTTGCCTGCCTAAAGCAACAGGAAAAGACTATATGACACAGAATCTCCTCTGTGGTCCATCACCTCTGACCAGAACCACCACAGCTGTCTGTCACTTTTCCCTGTAGAAGGACAATGCATGAGTATGAGTGCTTCCTTTGTAGCTAGTTAGCTGATTTCTTCTGGAGTTGGCCCTGTAACTTTTCTGGGGAAAGTCTCTCTCTCTCTCTCTCTCTCTCTCTCTCTCTCTCTCTCTCTCTCTCTCTCTCTCCTCCATCTCTCATTCTTTCCTTCTCCTTTTCACCTCTCAGGCTGCAGGGTGGTAGAGTCTCTGCTCCTCATTAATGTCAGAGGCATTAGGGCTAGACAGGGATATGGGTCTAATTTGACATTTTCGGCATCTGTCTCCAATATCCCCTCGCCGAGCAGAAATCCGTGGAGAGGTAAAACAAAGGGGGGCTCGAGTAGATGGAGAAGTTGCACAGGCGGCCTACGACACCTCTCATTTAATGCCAATCTCCTAGAACAAATCTCTGACAGTCAGGGGCTGGGTTTACACACAGGCACACACACACACAAACACACACACACACACACACACACACACAAGAGTGACTCTGTAGTAAAGCTTCAGCGTGTGCCTTAAGTGCATGCTCTTATAAACAACAAATTCTTCTTGACTACAGCAATATTGCTTATAAACCAGTAATATTAGTTGGGAACAAAACATTTTTTCCTCCTCTCCAATGCACTTTAGGAATTGTTCACATCCTCCTGGTTCCAGCCTTTGGAATAATCAGGAATAATGTTGAATTAATCTGTTTAAATCGATAAAGAACTGCTGCCTAAAACAAACTCTACATCATCCATTTCTCATACATTTGGGAAAATGCAGGAAAAAACACAGTATTATTCTGATTATTCCGTATTATTCATTTATACACACGTTTCCAAGATCAGACTGACATTTGTAGTTTTTTTGTTGTTGTATTTCTAGCATTAGCAAGCACTCAGACCTAGGCATTGTAGCAGTTGGTGGAGTTTATCCATTGAAATGGATGAAAAACTAAAAATTAGCTGTTCTGAAGAGTTTATTCGTTTCTTCCTGCATACATTTCATTTTCTCCTCCACTCGATGGCTGGTTGTAGTAAACGATCTCAGCTTGCAGTAGAAATTCAGCTCGGCCTCTGCAGTGAGACTCTCCGTGTTTGAAGCTGTCCAACTCTGTGTTCCTTTACTTCCTGATGTGAGAGCAGCTAGCATGGCACATGGACTGTTTGTCCAGCTGTGCAAATGAAGTGTCTAGAGAGCTGAAATGTATACGCCATTATCGTCACATAAGACGTCTTTGCTACAGATAGGAAAAAATCGGTGGTGTAATGGTCTTCATATGGGTTGCTTGTTATTTCTCCCGACTCTTTCTCTTCCTTTTCTTTCCTTCTGTTTTTACTTTTCCTTGCTGGACCGGTGTTAACATAACTGCAGTTACACAAACGGCAAAGCCAAAGTATTTCGATAAAAAAAAAAAAATTTAACTGCAAACCTAAGAGTTAATCTGTTTAACCTCTTTACAGGTGATCCACACAATGGGATGCATACAGCTCATTCATTCATCCATCCATCCATCCATCCATTTTATTCATTCATTCATCCATCCATCCATCCATCCATTTTATTCATTCATTCATCCATCCCTTTTATTCATTCATTCATCCATCCATTTCATTCATTCATTCATCCATCCATTTCATTCATTCATTCATCCATTCATTCGTTCGCCCATTCGTTCGTTCATCCATCCGTCCTTGCATCCATTTATCCATCCATTTATTTATTCATCCATCCATCCACCCACCCATTCATTCATTCACTCTTCTATCCATCCATCCATCCATCCATTCATTCATTTTTCCATTCATTAATTAATTCATCCATCCATCCTTCTATCTATCCATTCAGTCTACCATTCATTTATTTGTCCATTCATTTATCCATCCATCCATTAATTAGTTTGTTTGTTTATTTGTTTGTTCGTTCATCCATCCGTCCGTCCGTCCATCCATCCATCCATTCTTTCTTTCTTTCTTTCATCCATCAATCTATCCATTCTTTCATCCATCCATCCATCTATCCTTTCTTTCTTTCTTTCTTTCTTTCTTTCTTTCTTTCTTTCTTTCTTTCTTTCTTTCTTTCTTTCTTTCTTTCTTTCTTTCTTTCTTTCTTTCTTTCTTTCTTTCTTTCTTTCTTTCTTTCTTTCTTTCTTTCTTTCTTTCTTTCTTTCTGTCTTTCTTTCTGTCTTTCTTTCTGTTTTTCTTTCTTCACAGCCTGGGTTTTTGTCTGCTTTGTATCCTTGTAGTTTCAGTACACGAAGCCCATTGGCTGGAAATCATATTGACGTCTGAGCAGCTACGAACAAAACCTCACTCTTTGCTCTTTGTCATCTGGCTCAGGAGGATATAGATGTTGTCTGAGCTGCAAATACTAAAAATATACCAGTATTACAATATATTCCATATTATTTTCAAACTTCTGCTTGCCAATAATGGACATGAAATTTTATTACACGGTATCACCTCCAATTGCTTGTTAAAATATCTTTATCAACACAGCTGGTGCTTTAGACCCTACCAATGAAGCAAAGTGCATTATGGGTATTCTGTGTACATCATTTAGACTCTAATGTATAGCAGAGCGATACTGAATACAGAATGGCGAAAGTTTCACATAGCTTTATACCAGACCTCTTCATGCAATGACAATGATGCTTAGCTGCTTTTAGGAAAATGTCAGAAATCCTGTAGAGAAAATATCCTGATGTGTCATCCCACATTTTTCCCATTCTGCACATCTTTATTCTTGGAACTAATATATTCACACAAGATGTTTCTGTACAGAGGAAGCAGACTATCCAAGACAAACATACTGTACTATACACACACACACACACACACACATGCACATGCAGAAACACACCACACGCATTGTTGAGGAATGCCTTGGTGTATAATGCATGTAGAATATAGTGTGATGTAGTGCAGACTCCTTCAGTGTAATCCTATGCTGTGTAATGGGATCTGTTTCACGATTCCTGGAGGAAAGCAGCAGGCGACGGTTCTGACTCAGTGGAGGAAGGGTGAGGGTTAGTGGAGGGTTGGTGGGGGGGCTCACAGCACAGACGAGGAGCGTGGGTTATGACAGCACTCTCTCCCGAGATCAGACTACACATTCCCGCTATTGGGAGTATGATTATTGACTCCTCAGCTTAGTGATTTAATGAAAACGGCTGAAATGAAATTACCTTTTTCATCACTGTTGCGCCGGGCTCCTCCAGCGCCGCATCAGACGTGGCCTCTGCCTGTAAAGCGATGCATAATTCAACAAATTATCCGCTGCAGATACCTGTAGATGTCAGCATTATGTAGTATTCGTGTTTGAATAGGCTTTTCAGCAAGGCACTGAGCGAGACGTGGATTTTTTTTTTTTTTTTTTTCCGTATCAAAGTGGCATGCATGCTCTCTAATTGGCAGTGTTTTTTTTTTTTTTTTTGAATGATTTGAAATCTGTTTCAAGAGCTCACTACAGCATCTGGCTGTCACTTATCTGCCTCTCTGAGTCTTTGTTGCCCAAACAGAAAGGCGGAAATAGAATGTAGAAAATTGCTCAGTCGTGGCGTTCGAGCTGTCTCTGACTGATTAGCAGCTCTCCGCGTCATTATTGTACTGTGATGTATTGACTCGTTTCAGCTAATGGGCAGTAAAGCTTTTGGAGATGTGTCAGAGCGTTGTAATTGCCACTGCGATGTATCAGCCCGTCTCTAGGCTCGACTGTTTGACGCGTGATCAACAAGCTCTAACTAATGAGCGGCGTGTTTTGTCTCGGCTTGCTTCAAACAGAGCTGCTAGCGGGAGTCCGATCTGATTGTTATGTAAATATTTACCTGGATAAGACTATCAAGGAGTGGTTAGGTAGAAAATACAAAGACAGCGACGTAGAGTAGCTGGAAGAAGAGTACAGTCGTAGAGAACGTAAGAGAAAAGACAGCTACCTAGCTTTCACTTCCCAGCTCCGCTCCGCTCCGCTCCACTCCACTCAACACCTCCCCACGTTCCCCAGGGCCTCCTCTGATTCAATCTCATCTCCTCACTCCTCAACTGATGTGATTGACCTCTCAAAGCCACTTAGTTTGGTCGTGGGTGATGAGTCCAGTGGCGTCTCTCGTCCTCTATCCGTGATGAAAGTGTAGTCAAGTGCAACAGAAAGACGTCAGTTTCCTCAGAGTGATTGTCTGTGATCTCTGCTTTTTTGTTCCGTATCACCTTTGGACTAGGAGGCAAGCTGGAATCCTTAAAGAGTGTGTGTGCTTAAAGGAGCATGTTTTAATATTTTACTGTGGACGAAATGAGGCCAAAAATGATAGCAGTGCTGCAGTTGTTTATTCACAAAAACATCCGTTTATTTACAATCAATCAATAAGACAATAAAAAGGTTGGGTTTA
Organism: Hemibagrus guttatus; assembly: GCA_033459395.1. NCBI lineage: Eukaryota > Metazoa > Chordata > Actinopteri > Siluriformes > Bagridae > Hemibagrus > Hemibagrus guttatus. The sequence goes on along the minus strand of JAUCMX010000015.1, from coordinate 1,344,897 downwards.
AGTGAAAGCATAGGTGTACTTCAGTGGAAGGTCCTCACAAGGATAGTAATACAAATATGTGTGTGCTGAAATGTCCATTCACTCAGATGAAACTAAATGACCACAATCTTTTCCTCTTACTCTTTGTCTGCAGTCCTGCGTGATGATTTCCGACAGAACCCTGCCGATGTGATGGTAGCCGAAGGGGAACCGGCCGTGTTGGAATGTCAGCCCCCTCGTGGTCATCCGGAGCCCACCATTTCTTGGAGGAAGGACGGAGCCAACATAAACGACCGAGACGAGCGCATAACGGTGAGCTGGAACGAGCTCATAGCATGAATGCTAATCTGAATTTTGATTATTTGTGCCTAGATTTATTTATTTTTTTTCACAATTAATTTACTTCAGCTGTTCTTCGAGCCACACTGAACGATTAATTTGTGTTTTGGCGACAGCACGGATATCTAATCTTATCTGCAAAGAGCCAAGGTGGATGCAGTGTAGTTTTTTTTTCCAATCCATCTCAGCAGTACCACATCTGACTCCACTTGTTTAATCGATTGGTCTTGACTTTCAAGCGACTGCTGAGTCGAGTCTGGTGTGGTCCTGCTTGGCTGGAATTAAAACCTGCAGCCATGCCGGCCCTTTGATGGTAAGATTAGACGTTTGTGGACTACACAATCTTTTTCTTGGACTTATGAATGTTAAAACAAAAATAAAATAAAAAAGTTAACTGAAAGCATTTTAGACCAAATTCTGAAAAAGGTTTATGGGGAAAATATCTTTGGAATGAAAAGTAAAAGGTGTTGGGGGAGATTTTAGAGCAAAAAGGTTTTTTGGATGGGTTAACGTTCATCTCATCGTAAAAGACGTCTCTCTGATAAAGAAATTCTATTGTAGGGTTCTTTACAGCCGGAGATCTCAGTCTCTTAATCACACAGGGAGCTTTATAACTAGAAAAAAAATCCATGGACACCTTGTTTATCATAATGTAATCATGTTAATAAAATATATACATTAATGTTTTCATATTTTTATCGAAGATATATAGCTTTTTATTAAAGAGTTATAGCTATAAAGTTAAATAGCATTTATTTCTTTATTTCATATATACACTGATCAGGTATAACACTGTGAGCAGTGAGAGGTGAAGTGAATAACACTGATGATCTCCTCATCATGGCACCTGTTAGTGGGTGGGATATATTAGGCAGCAAGTGAACATTTTGTCCTCAAAAGTTGATGTGTTAGAAGCAGGAAAAATGGGCAAGCGTAAGGATTTGAGCGAGTTTGACCAAAAGGGTCAAATTGTGATGGCTAGACCACTGGATCAGAACATCTCCAAAACTGCAGCTCTTGTGGGGTGTTTATTGTGGGGGGATTCCATTACGTATTTCAAGAGCACTGATGGTGTGTAAGTGTGGATTTGATAAACGCATGTTAAACTTGCAAATCATTTATTTTGTTTTTTTTGGAGATTGTCCGAAATGAAAGTGAGGGTTAGATATTAAAAGTTTTCCTGCGTGACATTGTTGCCATGACATCCAGTGAGCGCATGACGTTCGACGTGATCGGGCGGGGCGATCGGGCGACACTTCACCGCAGTGAGCGTTCGCATGGGTGAAGACGTCAGTTTCGAGGAAAAGAAAAGTCGATGAATAAAAACTGAGTTTTCAGAGATGTTTGGACAGAGAGGTACACGTTCATTTTGCCCCGGTCCAGCACGAAACCGTTCTGTTTGATTTGTAACGAGACGGTCAGAGTTGTGAAGCGTGAAAAGGTCCAACGACACTATGAAACAAAACACATACATTTTGAATGGCAATATCCACAAAATACAGAGATTTGTTATAAGCAGCTGTTCTGGACCTTTGACTTTGACGAAAATTCAGTTTTGGACCTTTGAATGTCGTATTTGAGATCCTACTATATAGGATCGTTTGACTTTCTCACAGAGGAAGCATTAAAAACAACAACAACAACAAAAAAAAAAAAACCTTTACCATCTGATTCATCTGAATTTTTTTCCTGTTTTGTCTCGATTTATTATTTCCAAATGGTCAAGGTGTGAAACATAAAACTTTTCAGATGTTAGTCGGGTCTACCAGCATTAATTGGCATGTTTCGAACCAAAACAAAGAAGTGCTTGCTTTCCTGACTGTAGCTCAATCTGTTTACATTAATAATAAGATTAAGACTTATTTTAAAGACTCCTCACATTAGCATCCTGGTCCGTTTGAAGAGATCCTCCGGTGTAACCGTATCACAAGTTATTCCTCACATAGTATGTTGTCTACACTGACATGCTGTTTATGTGTTTGTGTATTACATGATGAACCAGAGCCCATTAAGTCTGACATGTCTGCTCCATAATGCCCCAGCAGTGGCTTAAGATAAAGCTGCATGTGCAGATAGACCTGCCACGTGTTGATTTAGGATGAAGACCTGCAAGACGTAAACCAGGAAAGGATTGAGATTGCTACTCAGCTGCTAGTTTATCGAGCATGACCAGGCCTCTCCTGCTAATTAATCACTTTTAATTAAGCGTGTGTGTGTGTGTGTGTTGGGGTTGATTCGATCACCCCTGGATGCTTGTTAGGAAGTTTTGACTTTCTAAGAGAGCGGAGAAGCTCTTAACGAGGACCGGCGCTTCTTTCATGTCTTTATTATGAAGATGCTTCGCACTCGCAGCCGTCTCCACAGGGGAGTGTAAAAGCTCTCTGAAAGTGCATGTGTGTGTAGGAGTGTGTGTGGGTGTTTCGTGTGTTAGCCAGTTAATGTTTTTAACAGAAGCTTGTAAAAAGGATTCCTTTATATATCCTTTCATGGATGCTATGGAAAGTCGGGGGAAAAAAGAGCAATAAGAGCTAAGGAAATGAGATGCTTTCATCACAGGAGTATTGAAATAAGAAACTGTGTTGGTTTGATGTAAATAATAATCAGCATGTCAACAACAGACTCTTCTCTCACAGATGTCAAGCATTTTGTACTTGTCAAGTGCTTTTCTTGTCTGTTTACCATAAAAATGCAAGCAAATGTTTTGTCAATGAAAATTAAACTGAATAGTAGTTTATGTCGTCGGAAAATTATACACTCAGACCGGCCGTCATGTTCCGTTCCTCTTATACCATAGCAGTTTGTCAATATCTAGAACATACAGCACTTTTACACAAAATACACAATATTCTTTTAACCATTTATAGTTACGTTTAATGTGGTGGAACGTCTGCGAGACAAATATTCCCTCTCAGCACTTAGGCAGCAAGTGAACATTTTGTCCTCAAAGTTGATGTGTTAGAAGCAGGAAAAATTGACAAGCGTAAGGATTTGAGAGAGTTTGACGAAGGGCCAAATTGTGATGGCTAGACCACTGGATCAGAACATCTCCAAAACTGCAGCTCTTGTGGGGTGTTCCCGGTCTGCAGTGGTCAGTATCTATCAAAAGTGGTCCAAGGAAGGAACAGTGGTGAACCGGAGACAGGGTCATGGGCGGTCAAGGCTCATTGATGCACGTGGGGAGCGAAGGCTGGCCCGTGTGGTCCGATCCAACAGACAAGCTACTGTTGCTCAAATTGCTGAAGAAGTTAATGCTGGTTCTGATGGAAAGGTGTCAGAATACACAGTGCATGATGGGTCAGGGCTGTTTTGGCAGCAAAAGGGGGACCAACACAATATTAGGCAGATGGTCATAATGTTATGCCTGGTCAATGTGTATATATGTGTATATACATATATATGTACACACACACACACACACACACACTCAACTCATCATTCTACTGATAAACTGGAACGTTCTCTGTCCGGAAGTCTTTCCGGTCACAGAAAACTGTTCCATAGTGCTGACATTCAAGACTCCTTCCAGAAATGTGAAATCAATTTCCACTTACAGAAACTTTCCCCATATCAGTGATTAGATGTTTTCCTCTATTACATGAGAATACTTTTCTTTTATCGGTTTATTAATAGGTATAGATTTTGTGGCGTGTTTGCAGTACATGTGCTTGTAAATGACTAATTACTGTAGAAACACTATCGTATTACAACAAGCTCATTAATATAAAGTTGAGAGTTGAGTTACAGCCTGCACTTTTATCAGAACTGTGATGTAATGATCAATCAGATTGAAGAATCCCGCGGTGCTTTGCTTTAAAGGCTAGTCGCATTTCTAAATTAAATAGCGTTCTTATCCTGTAGCAGTGATGTATAGCGTCTTCAGTTATTTCTCTCTTAGAATGATCTAACACTGATCATTGTAATAGCTATTAAAACTTAGCTATTAAACGTTTTTCTACACGTTTACATTTTAATCGTAAGGATAGACAGCATTTTTTGATACGTACATTTAGAATATGGAGATAAATGACTCTGTGGGTGAATATGTAAATGAAGGTTAAATGAGAGGGAATATGAGTCTTTAAGCAAAGACCGTTTAGAAGGCTGAGACGACCGAGTAGGAACATTTCTTGTTAATTAATATCAGATTTAATGATAAAAGTTAACATTAAATTGTTCATTTTTAATTAACAGCAAGACTTCTCAACACACTTGGCGCATACATTAGCAGTCGCTGACCAAAGGGTCAGTGAATTTGCTCCAGTCTGATTTGGTTTGTTTGCTAGTCTAAGAGCGAGGCATTACTTTTTTGTAGCATTAATGTCTTGCTGTAAATCTTGGCTTCCTTATGATTTGCTGCTGCTGTTCCAAAAAAAAAAAAAAGCCAAGCGTCTAGGTGGAAAAACTGAGATTTTGTTGAGTCGTGCTTTTGGATCAAGCCTCTAAATCTATTAGTAATTATCCGTGAAAGGCGAGAGATTAACAGCTCTTGGTTGGAGGTTACACATTTACATGAGGCAGCTAAAAGCATCATGTGGGGTGTGTGTGCGTGTGTGTGTGGGTGTGCGTGCGTGTGTGTGTGTGTGTGTGTGTGTGTGTGTGTGTGTAGACTAAACTCCAAGCCTTTTTTCCTGCCCGATCAAAGCCAGTGATTAGGTAGACCCTTACCATCATTAACAGAAGTAAGTGCATAATGCTGTCTTTATTAAATAAACGATCGGAGCTGGTATTCACTGGTATTGTGCACAGGAACCTATGCAGTAAAGCCATAAAGAGACTCGTCGTAGACCGAATATGTCTCAAAGACATTTCCCCGATCCTCAGGGAACAACAGACGGACACTCTGTGTCTGTGTGTGACATGAAAAATGTTTGGGATACGATCGGGTGTTTGCACTGAAACAAAGGAAATTTCCATTTTGTTTGTTCTCTCCACTTGTTCATAGTCATTTGTAGACATCAGTGGATACTCTCTCTCTCTCTCTCTCTCTCTCTCTCTCTCTCTCTCTCTCTCTCTCTCTCTCTCTCTCTCTCTATAGGGCTAGCCTGAACTCCTTTATCTATTTTTTTGCCTTATCCCAGTAGACGGCTGATTTTTTGGTACCTCGTGCTCTTGGGATTTATTCTTATGATGAGGACTGGGGTTTCCATTCCATTTTGATGATTTCCCTGTAGCCTCTCTGCACTGACCACTGATTCCCCCCGTGTGTGGGCGTGCAGGAAATTGCCAGTCTTATCCTTGTCTTATACATTCTCTAAGAAATACATCATATGTTAAAGTCAAATGGAAGCAAAAGAGGGATGTTAGTGGCTGCACACACACACACACACACACACACACACACACACCTGCCATCAAGAAAAAAATATAGATTCTCTAGTGTAGAAAATCTGAAGTGGTTTTCTGAAGAGACCTGAAGTACCAGGACACAACCAAAAGTTAGTAACGAGAACACAAAGGCTAAGTCACTTGCTTCTGTCTTTACGCTTTTGCTTTTAATCTTGAAAAAGTTTTTTGCAACAGTTTTGTGTGGAAAATTGAGAAGGGAAAAGAAAGAGAATTAGCTAGCTAGCTAATTCGCTCAGAGAGAAAATTAGCCCATCTTCTTGCTAAACACAACTTTCTCGACAGACTAGCTAAAATGTTCTAAAGGCTTTTGCTCCAAATTGTATATAAAAATGGACTTAAAAAGAGATAAAGAGGAAGAGATAGGGATATACCTAGCTAGCTAATGTCCTCACGTAAAGTTGGTTTGGAAGCTTCCACAATTTTCCAATATCAATACACCGGAAAAACTGAATCCAGAAAAAACACAAATCATTGTTTTTTCATTTTTTTTTTTTGTTTTGTTTTTCTTTTACCTGAAATCCGGTTTCTCCACAAATTGACCGTTTCTGTATATTATAAATATTCTTTCCACAGCTATATTAAAGAATTCCCAGCGCCTTAGACTCACATTCCGACATGACGGCATGTACTGTATTATCAGAGATTGACTCTAGGACCCGCAAACAGTGTAGATCTCTAAAAGACGTCTATATAATCTCGATTTAGATTCATGAAATTAGAAGAATTTCCCAGAGAGATCTTGTCTCTAAGGTCATGTCTGCGTGTAACCTGAAGACATTTCGTATTATAAAAGCTGATAAAAGGATAAAGACTATTTCTTTCTTTTCTCCCACTTCCACCTAGCATCTGCGGACACATAATGTTTAATATTCCTCCAGAGTTTACATCGTATGGTATTTTATTTTATTTCATTTATTATATAGTGTGAATCTTATTATACCTTAAAGCATTTAGTGTGTGTAAAGCCTCGCAGCTTCCTTTTTTATTATTTATTATTACTATTGGTTTAGTCCTTTTATCTCTTCTCCTGCCTCTAAGAGCTTTACACAGAAATTCTTATGCAGACCCATTCTGTACTCTCGAATCTTCAGTCCTGAAGGATGATCTTAATATGAGTATGCCCATAGTCTCAATCTGCATTTAATGGTCAGAGTATATGTTTGGACAGCAATGAGTAAAAAAAAAAAAAAAAAACTGCAGAAGAGGAACAGAAGGAAAGAGACAGGAAGAAGGGTGAGGAGGTGAAGGAATGATTGATTCTGTCCTGTAGATTCTCTTGTGGTCTGATGAGTCCAGAATGTGACAGCATCAGACGATTATCCTTCAAAGGGCTTGTGCTTTGTTCCCAGATGCTTCCAGATGTTCTCCTCGACGTCTCATCTGGACTGCTGTCCCCTTATAGTCACGGCTATCTGAGAATAATCTTAATAAAGGGTTAATGAAGCGTTTGAGAAAGAACGCACGGCGCCGGTTCATGCTCTGATGTATATTTAATCAGTTTTTTTTTTTTTACGTTGGCTGATTGTCATTTGTGTCTTTCGCACAGTATCACCAGGTAACGTTTGATGTCCGCTTGTAATTCTCATAATATGTATTTGTGAAACACTAACACAACCATATATAACCTGAGAGCTGTCTTTCTTGACTCAGCACCACTCTGGCCCCAGAGCGGTAACGTGATGACACTTCAAACCCTTCTCTCCCAGCAGGACTGAGCCTAGCTTTCACTAAAGAACTGAGCGTCTTTGAAACTCTCTCCTCCTCTAGGGCACCTTTGTGGCCTGCACTAAAGCACACAAGTGCCTTTTACGAGCTGGAGGAATGTGTCAGTTCGTGGAGCGTGGAGGTCAGGCCTCCGGCGTCCTCCGACTCTGGCCTGAGGGGCAGTCAGGCGAGCTGCTATAAATCTACACGCTAGGCGATTAGCTCTGACTGAAACCTCTCCCAGACATTCATAAGAGCTCAGACCTGTGGGATGAGGTCTCCACTTGTTTTCGGACATGCTCGAGTGTTCTTCAAATCCTCCCCGACTTTCTCTACTCCTGTTTTTTTTACTGCTGTTAATTATATCCAAACAAACGCAGAAACACTTTACATTCTAGACGTTCTCTTGGAATTTTGTGCTTTAGGACTAAACAAAGAAAAAAACAAAACCTGGTGTTAAATATTGTCTTTTACAATGAGGGATAGTTTTTACTGAGGACAAATAGCTAATTGTGTTAGTTACAACAGCTGCTAAAGTTTCTATTGCCTCAAACATTTAAAGTAGTGCCTGAAATTTGCCAGACTCCATACTATACTGCAGCTTTTCCCCTAAACTGGCCCTTGGGGAGTCCAGATGGTCAACAATTCTGCACTGTCCAAACTCCCAACACATCTAAACAAAGCGTTTAAGGGAACTGAATACCAGGTACCAGTGTGTTGATAGCTGGGAGAAATCAAAAATCTGGAGTCCCTGGAGCCCATTTTAGAAAACCCAGGTTTACGGTAAATGTAGATTGATTTTGTTAAGTGAACAGTCGCTGGTTATGTGGCACAGGACCTCGGATACTTTCCTCAATTTATCTCTCCATTGAAGTTCATTAGGATTTGGCCAGTGTTTGTTATTTTGGCTCTGTTTTCCAGTACTTTGAATGTAAATTAAATAACGGCTGTGAGGTTAATTTCAGGGGATCATTTCAGGGAAACATAAATAATTGGACACTCGTCTGCTCAGTTGTCTCTTGGCAGGCTGCGTATTTGCATCAAGACTTCATTTACAAGATGTGTAATGAAGTTTTAAACCTAATTTTGGATGTTTTAAACATTGCACTCAAGCCTGAATCTCTCTGAATATGGGAACCAAAGACACGGGTATGTCGAAATCTATAGACAACAATACAGATTAAAATGCCTTTTTAATGTAATTTAATAAAACAACAACTATACTCTAAAATCACACAACTTTACTTGTGTTTATTAATCCATTATTTTCAAAAGAAGTGAGTTTATTAAAAGAAAAAAAGAATGAAATGCCACCTCAGGGACTTCTCTTTCTACTCCACATTATCCTTTCCTTACTAAAATTGAAAGAAATTTAATTAAATTGTGATTAGAATTCAAATGAAACACAATCCCCTAACAGTCATTCAGTTGCACACACTTTTTATCTTTAAAATGAATTCTAAGACTCGGGCATTTCAATTACCTAAACTTTCATTTGGTTTTTGTTCGCTCTTCTATTTCTTTCTTGTCAATTACCTTGATGTTAATAATGTTGTCTGTTAAGCTTTTTTCCAAATAATGTGGGGTTGCTGGAATTGTCTGCTAGATTGTGTATGTTCTCAAGGATTATTTGCAGTATTGAAAAGTTTAAAATATGTGTATTATTATCAGGGGGCCAAGCACCATTCACTCCTGCTGTTTTATTATTGTTGTTGTTCTTCTTCTAAATTCTTGTTATTATTATTATTATTATTATTATTATTATTATTATTATTATTATTATTATTTTTAGTAGTAGTAGTAGTAGTAGTACAAGTAGTGATGGTGGTTATAGTACTAGTAGTAGGGATGTGGTAGCTTAGTGGTTTAGGTGTTTGACTAATGAGTGGATAGTAATAGTAATAGAAATAGTGGTGGTGGTGGCAGTGGTAAAAGTAATGCTAGTAACACTCTCTCTAGTAGTAGTAGTGGTAGTAATAGTAATAGTGGTGGTGGTGGTAGTAGTAATAGTAATAGTGGTGGTGATGGTTGTGGTGGTAGTAATAGTGGTGGTGATGGTTGTGATGGTAGTAATAGTGGTGGTGGCGGTAGTAGTGGGAAGTAGTGGTAGTGGTAGTAATAGTAATAGAATTAGTATTAGTGGTAGTAATAGTAATAGTGGTAGTAATAGTGGTGGTGGTGGTAGTAGTAATAGTGGTAGTGGTGATGGTTGTGGTGGTAGTAATAGTGGTGGTGGTGGTTGTGGTGGTAGTAATAGTGGTGGTGGTGGTAGTAGTAATAGTGGTGGTGATGGTTGTGGTGGTAGTAATAGTGGTGGTGATGGTTGTGATGGTAGCAGTAGTAATAGTAATAGTGGTGGTGATGGTTGTGGTGGTAGTAATAGTGGTGGTGATGGTTGTGATGGTAGTAATAGTGGTGGTGGCGGTAGTAGTGGGAAGTAGTGGTAGTGGTAGTAATAGTAATAGAATTAGTATTAGTGGTAGTAATAGTAATAGTGGTAGTAATAGTGGTGGTGGTGGTAGTAGTAATAGTGGTGGTGGTGATGGTTGTGGTGGTAGTAATAGTGGTGGTGGTGGTTGTGGTGGTAGTAATAGTGGTGGTGGTGGTAGTAGTAATAGTGGTGGTGATGGTTGTGGTGGTAGTAATAGTGGTGGTGATGGTTGTGATGGTAGTAGTAGTAATAGTAATAGTGGTGGTGATGGTTGTGGTGGTAGTAATAGTGGTGGTGATGGTTGTGGTGGTAGTAATAGTGGTGGTGGCGGTAGTAGTGGGAAGTAGTGGTAGTGGTAGTAATAGTAATAGAAGTAGTAATAGGGGTAGTAATAGTGGTGGTGGTGGTAGTAGTAATAGTGGTGGTGGTGATGGTTGTGGTGGTAGTAGTAGTAATAGTGGTGGTTGTGGTGGTAGTAATATTAATAGTGGTGGTGATGGTTGTGGTGGTAGTAGTAGTAATGGTGGTGGTGGTGGTAGTAATAGTGGTGGTGATGGTTGTGGTGGTAGTAGTAGTAATGGTGGTGGTGGTGGTAGTAATAGTGGTGGTGATGGTTGTGGTGGTAGTAGTAGTAATAGTGGTGGTGGTGGTAGTAGTAGTAATAGTAATAGTGGTGGTGGTGGTAGTAATAGTGCTGGTGGCGGTAGTAGTGGTAGTGGTAGTAATAGAAGTAGTAGTAGTAGTAGTAGTAGCACTAATGGTAGTACAAACACGTCCAACATATTAGTGGTACAAACACTTCCAGCAGTTTGCACTGTAGTTAATGCCTCCTTTTTTTAATGCTGTCCATTTTGTTTTTCAGATCCGAGGTGGAAAGCTGATGATTACTAATGCGAGGAAGAGCGATGCTGGGAAATACATCTGCGTGGGAACCAACATGGTTGGAGAGCGGGAGAGTGAGATCGCTGAACTGACTGTTTTAGGTATTCCGCTTCAGGCATTCTTTATCTCGTGTCTGAATCTTCCTGCACCGTCGTGTTGGACAGCACCACCATCTTTTTAATGGGAGAAGTCGATGTGTTTCCTCTCATTTGTATGGCAAATTAAAAGGGTTTAGCTCTGTAATAACGGACCTGCTTGTGCAGCTGTTCCTCAGTTCCCTCTCAGTACCCTCTGTCTTCACTCAGCCTTTTGATCCCTGTGTGTTAGCCTATTAGCCTGTCCAGGTCTAGACCAGCTGTGCTCTCTTGATCTGGACCCAGACTGCTGAACCTCACTGTCCCCTTAAATCTCCTCCCCTTCGTTTCTCATTTTATCCATCTCCCTTAACGGAAAGCACTTCCTGTCTGCCTAGACACCATATCACATGATCAGCTGGGACCGGAGCCAGCATGCACACAATTAGAAAAGCAAGTAAAAACATTTAGTGCTAATAGAATAATGCTGCTGATTGAAGCAACAGATTGGAGACTCGCAGGAGTGCCTGGGAATACGTGGGCAAACAAGCCCTAAAAGGATTAATGTGTGAATTTTTCATTTGTTCTTTGTTATGTTCTTCATACTTTACTCTCCCCTCAGTGCCGGATTACATGTCAGCATTTTCTCAGCTTAATCACCATCCAGGGCATGTGGCATGTACGATATTGAGACAAGAACAGAACTTGTTTACTTAAAAAGCTCTCCTACATCATTAGTCTTGATGATGGTCACTTGACGATGTCTCGAAACATTACTACGATACTGTGCAAAAGTCAGAGATGACCTTTTTTATTTTGTACATATATATATTGTTAATTATTTCCTGGCAATCAGTAATAATTAGAAAAATGTACAGTACATTAATTCCATTTTCCAGTCCAACAGCCATACAGTACTTAGTTATTCAGGTCTATAAAGTTTAATAATAGAAATAAAATATTTGTGTAATTTATGAAGAATAACGATAATGAATATTAATGATAGGAAAATATATTGAGCAAAAAACACACAGGTCAAAGGTCTTCAATCATGTCAAACCCATGCCATCAAAAAGAAATAAATGCCTTTTGCAGCATTACAGAGCCACCTTTTTTTTTTTTTTTTTAAATATTTTATTTAATTTGTCACTTGAGACTTTGTCTTAAGAATTTATGAAAAATTTCTACCAAAATATATTTTGCATAAGCTGAAAACAACACCCCTTTTTTCTTCTGTTATAAGTTGTCTTCTTTTCTACAGGAAAATGTGTTGAGATTCGGTGGATGAGATCAGCTTTGGATCACTCCTTTTTCTTTAATCATATATTTATTATTAAGTGCTAGTGATAAAATGCTAACTTTTATTTTATTTATTTTTTTATTTTTTTTACAAAATTTCCACCTATTCCTCATGTTCAGGATAATCCTTGCCTTTACCAAACTACAAAACGGTTCTGTTTGTGTTTTCCAGAGCGACCCAGCTTCACCAGGAGGCCTGTCAGTGTGGTGGTGCTGGCTGATGAGAGTGTGGAGTTTCGCTGTGAGGCCCGCGGAGATCCTTTTCCCACCGTCCGCTGGAGGAAAGAGGATGGAGAATTACCCAAGGGGAGGTAAGGCTTCATTCCCATGGGCAGCCTGAATCTCCCAGCTCCTGTCATGTTCTCTTGAAGGCATTTCAGCTTGTGAAACAGTGCTAATGCTCTTGTTCTGCACGGTTGAACGTTTTTTTTATGCTTGAGCACGCCTGTTTCAGCTTTAATGGCTAATTATCCTAAGCTCTTTGTGAGTAACAAAAGCAGAAAAAAACATGCAAAGCGTCTGCGATAGATGGGAATTACATGTCACCGGGTGTTGACCGACTTTGTTAGATGATGGAAACGTGGTCTAGCATTTGAAGAATTGTTTGTTGTTTCGATTTGTTTCAGCACACTTCCTTCTTTCCATAGGTATGAGATCCTTGAAGACCACACGCTGAGCTTACGACGAGTAACTCCGGCTGACGTGGGCTCCTACAGCTGCCTAGCCGAAAACATGGTGGGCAAGGCTGAGGCTTCTGCAACGCTGACTGTGCATGGTGAGAATACACACACACACACACACACACACACACACACACACACACACACAGCACTCAACCCCCAACACACCTGCTGCACCACATGGAGGTAGCTGCAGATCCGAACCTGCATGGGTAGGGAAAATAAACCAAAGCTCAGCTGTTCCTTGGCCTGTCTCCTTCATCACTCAGTCTCTGACATAACACTGCCACCGCATGACTTCGTGTCCTCACAGCGCTATTTATCGCTAAATGATACAGACTTCATGAACAGTTTGTAATCAGCTTACAAGTTGGATTAGCAATTCAGGCCACGGTTTGGTTGCGTTGGATTGTCTTTGTGCTTGCTGTGCTGAGACAGCAGACTGTTAGTGCAGGGGTTACGAATCTCTCAGCACCAGCCCATAGCTTTTTTAAAGACAGCAGTGTGTAGGTGGAAGAGGGGAGGAAAGACAAGTCAGGATCTGCATCATGAAGTGGCATAGAAGTCTTGTTGGATCTTTTAACCAACATTTGGTTTTCACATTTTTGTGGAGCAAATGTGTGTGTGTCTGTGTGTGTGTGTGTGTGTGTGTGTGTGTGTGTGTGTGTGTGTGTGTGTGTGAGATGCTACCTCCTTTTTACTGCTACAGTATAAGAAAACATTTCTGCAGTTCTCGTCTGCCTATGGTCAGTCTCAAAATAATTGGCACCCATCATTATAGTGAATAAACTTCATTCATTCATTGTCTACCTCAGGATACACCAGGCAGGATACACCCTGGACGGAGTGCCAACCCATTGCAGGGCACACACACACTCTCAATCACTCACGCAATCACACACACACTACAGACAATTTAGAGATGCCAATCAACTTACAATGCATGTCTTTGAACCGGGGGAGGAAACCAGAGTACCCCGAGGAAACCTTAGGCACGGGGAGAACATGCAAACTGCACACACACACATGGCGGAGGCGGGAATCGAACCCCCCAAGCCTGGAGGTGTGAGACAAACGTGCTAACCACCATGCCCACTGTGTGCCTCGTGAATAAACTTAATTAATTAAAATGAAAAATAATATTGAAGTGATATTTTGAGCTTAAACATTAAGTCATGCCCTCTAGTTTTATTTTAACCATATTTCTTACACCATACTGGAAAAAAAAAAGTAGCACATTTTTTCTGGTTTGAAAAATATTATTTTCACCCACACAATAAACATAAAGTGAAGCCTGTCATGAAACGAAAGACATCACTGAAGCTCCTCCTGTACTGCTGAACAAGCTTGTGCTCCATGCTGAAGAGTTTAATAACATTTTTCCATATTCGTGTTCCTTATCAAATCTGCTTTATTAGAAGCATGACTACATTGAAAGATGCTGGCATGGATGTACTGGTGGAACACCCATTAAAAGAGAGAGAGAGAGAGAGAGAGAGAGAGAGAGAGAGAGAGAGAGATGTTTTGTTGTGTGTGCTGTTCCAGAAAGTTTCCTGGTCCAGAAATTATTTTAATTGTATTTTAAAAGAGCAGTCTCTCCACCAGTCGCCTGGTGACTGGTAATTTGTGTATCGTCAGAAAGCCCACAATAGCTTTTGAACCCATAGCTGCAGTACACTGTGTCACTAGAGGTCACAGGAAGTGGGTTTTAGTGGCAAAGACCATTGCAGCATGCCTGTGATCCTCCGGGAGAGCGTGGGCAGGAGAGGGACACGTTAGCAGAGCCCTCGGCTCGTCTTTGAAGAGAGGAAATGAGCTGGAGAGCGGGAGCTGCTTTTCTATCACCCTCCTCCTCCTCCTTTCTTTTTCTTCTTCCTCCGCCTCCTGCAAACCTCTGCCCCAATGACACCCAGCCAAAGACACATGGAGGGAGGATGGCCTAATTAAAGACAAGCCCCAGTCCCATGCTGGGGAAATAGCATGTTTCCAATTACACAGTCTAATTCCAGACCTGGGAAGCAGCAAAGTGGCAAGAACGAAGGCAATAGAGAGAAAGAAGAGATGGAAAGATGGATAATGAGCCTGATTGTATGAGCTAGGAAGTCATCCAAACACCCTGTAGCTTTACTCTCAGTGCATTTTTTTCCCCCTGCTTCACTTGGATACTTGGTAACGGAGGAAAGAGACAGCAAGATGAGGGCGAGGGTGAGGAGAAGAAAGCCTAGCCTGGAGGAAACAGACATAACAACACTGCTGTCTGACAAACAGCAATGATTATCTCATTTGGAGTGATACATGCAGCTAGAGATGATGAAGATTACAGTGTCTCTCCATGTGTGTGTGTGTGTGTGTGTGTGCGTGCGTATGTGTGTGTGTGTTTACAGAGAGAGAGAGAGAGAGAGAGAGAGAGCTCAAAGCTCCTCTGACTGCAAATTTAATTTTATAGTCCTCGTATAATTAAATATAGGGTGCATCAGATCGTCTGTAATTCATTGCAAAGTTGATAATGAAAGACTACCATTTGTTTAGCACACTTCATATTAAGTTTGCTCCCTGTATGATATAAAGACTGGTGCAGTGTAATGCAGTTAGAATAATCGTTCTTGCATGTACTTTGTTTAGATTCTGTAGCTGAAGAGACCCCACCATTTATACGCGGGTACGTTTTTTCCCTTAAAAAAATAAAATAAACACCCACTCAGTCTGATTAGAGCAGGAAGACGTCAAAAGAGGGCCTTCCTCCACTGTCACGGTTGCCGCCAATCAGAGCTGGAAATCCAAACCAGCCACCGCCGAGCAGCACAGAACCGGTGCAGATGTTTTTCTTTCAAATATGCGCGCGTTCCCTCTCTGCTTTCTGGTTTTCCATCACCTCACTCACTGGTGTGAAAAAAAAACAAAAAAAAAACATCTCAGGTCTTTTATGGCTGCCATAATTATTCTTCAGGCACCAGTCTGATTAAAGTGCTCCAGTCTGCTGGGCTGAGATTTTTGTGACCCGGGTGAGAGAGCAACATTGTCAATCTTGGGTCCATTAAAACAACATTAGTGACAGTTTCATGTTCTAGGACTAGTTTTAGCCAGTTTACTGTGCATATATATGAGTGAGAGAGAGAGAGAGAGAGAGAGAGAGAGAGAGAGAATGTTTTTAATGCGACTAGAAAAGAATCTTTAAAGGAAATGAACTAGCCAACAGGAAGGGAATTTAACACACATCTACTCACATGCAGAACTTCTGCCTGCGCCTTTATGTTCTCGCTTGGGCATCATAACTCGTCAAACACGTCTCCAGGGTGAGACGAGGTCGTAACTCGAGCCTTGCTCCAGCCAAAGCTTTTCACACCTTCCAGTGCAACACAGGTCCAGTGGGTCTCATAGGGGGCCGAACAACCTGCGCCTTGTCTTGCGGTTTCCCTCTAACACCCTCCTTCTGACACAAGGCCTTTATCCTCCATGCCACCTTCACCCTGTGCACGCCAGACGACACAAGCGTCCGTCTGTCCTCCCGGCACCCCCTCCGGATCGCTCTATAAAGCTGCCAGAGAAATTCATGCCTTGGGCCTCACTTACTTCAATAAACATACTTTACACATCACGGATCACATGCTGCAGTTGCAGCATGAACAATATAAACCTGGGGAGAGCCACTGAAGGGCTGCGTGCTTATTTCACCATTTTAACACCTTGTCTGTTTTCTTTGTCGTATCTAGGTTTACCATCTGTTAAAATGCCCCACTAAATAGTCAAATCATTTCATTTGTTTTTGCTTAAAGTAGAAAGACTGTATACACTTTATTTCTTAAACATACATTATTTCAGGCTATGACAGTAGTCTGGCCTACGACACCCTCTTGACTAATTGCAGGACTAATAAGGCTTGGAGCGAGTTATGGAATGTCCGCTTTCCTGCTGCGCTGCACAATGGGTGCACGGCATTGACTCGTTTGATGTCTACTGTTCACATATTAATCAAATTGTTCATTTTAAGAACACGTCCGCATGGGGGGACCGGGTCGAGGACCTCGTTTCAGGCCAACAACAACAAAGATCTCGCTCTTGATCTGTCACCCCTACAAGCACACGACATCGCCAGGGCTGTTTGTGCCGTCGGGATGTCGAGGTTTCACACGTAGGAACATTCCAGAGATGCAGGATAGTTAAAGAGTCATTGCCCATGCCGAGCATGTGCAGTAGCACCGGTCACTGTCTGTTTGGATGGTTTGTGGAGCGTGATTTTAACGTCCTTGGTGGTGTTATTTATGGAGAGAGAGAGTGTGTGTGCTGAGTGGTGCATGAGAAATAAATGATTGAACACTGAAAAATAAATGTGAATATCTGAACACTGAAGTAAAACTACTTTGAATTTCAAGGAGTTCAAAACTAATTAGAGCAAATGCTTTTTTTTATTTTATTTTATGAATTTATAATACAGTAAGTACTGCATTGGTGCATCACAGGTCCAGGGTTCCGGGTCTTCCTGTGTCCACTTGGAGTTTTCTGGGATCCTTTGGAGTTCTCTGGTTTTCTCCCTTTTCTCAAAACATGCCAGGAGGTGCATTGGCTAAACTAAATTGCAAATGAAAGAAAGAGAGAGAGAGGGAGAGAGAGGGAGAGAGAGAGAGAGAGGGAAAGAGAGGGAGAAAGAGAGAGAGGGAGAGAGAGAGAGAGAGAGAGAGAGAGGGAAAGAGAGAGAGAGGGAGGGAGAGAGAGAGAGAGGGAAAGAGATGGAGGGGGGAGGGAGGGAAAGAGAAGGAGAGAGAGAGAGAGAGAGAGAATGTGTGTGTTTGTGTGTGTTTGTAGTGTATTTAAGTGGATTTGTATCTCATCCAGGCTGTGTACCAGCATAGACTCCAGATCCACTGTAACTCTGACCAGGATTAAATAAAGTTAAATAAATAAAATAATGATTTGTGCTCTTATATAGATATTCTATGCTCTGGATTTTACAATTCAAATCTTTTGTCTTTTAATTAGTTCTTTGTTTTTCTCCACTAGACCTTGGAGCCGAGTACACACATGTATAAACGTGTGTCTGTTTTCTAAACATTGCTATTCACTATAAGTTTCCATGACATGTCTCATAATTCATAATATCTGATATACCCGGTGTTTTTTTTTCTTTTCTCTCTTTTAGTTATGTCTGGTAAGTTATCATCCTCCACCCATCTACTCTAGAGCTAGTGACAGGAACTGGTCCATTCCCATCATAATCCCATCATCATCTTCCATCATCCATAATATGTCACTGAGCAGACACAGCTCTGATCAGACTCACGGGTAAATCAAAAAAATGTATCTGAATAAAAAAAGGTAAAAAGAGATTTTTCTTCTAATTTGTGATTTGATGTTATACTTTCGTTTAATTTCATTACAGTATCTTACATACCATCCTAGACTCATGGTATTAATTAAATGGTATTAATTTTGTTATTAACATCACTTTGTGTTGTCTTGTGTTGTGTAGTGCCCCCTACGTTTGTCGTTCGGCCACGCAATCAAGTGGTGGGTGTGGGCCGAACGGTCACTTTTCAGTGTGAGGCGATGGGAAACCCACAGCCGGCCATATTTTGGCAGAGAGAGGGCAGCCAGGTAAGAGAGTTTTACCCTCACCATCATCTTATACACCGACCACAACATTGTGATCAGTGCCCAGTGAAGTGAATAAGACTGATGATCTCCTCATCATGGCACCTGTTAGTGGGTGGGATATATTAGGCAGCAAGTGAACATTTTGTCCTCAAAGTTGATGTGTTAGAAGCAGGAAAAATGGACAAGCGTAAGGATTTGAGCGAGTTTGACGAAGGGACAAATTGTGATGGCTAGACCACTGGATCAGAACATCTCCAAAACTGCAGCTCTTGTGGGGTGTTCCCGGTCTGCAGTGGTCAGTATCTATCAAAAGTGGTCCAAGGAAGGAACAGTGGTGAACCGGAGACAGGGTCATGGGCGGCCGAGGCTCATTGATGCACATGGGGAGCGAAGGCTGGCCTGTGTGATCCGATCCAACAGACGAGCTACTGTTCCTCAAATTGCTGAAGAGGTTAATGCTGGTTCTGATAGAAAGGTGTCAGAATACACAGTGCATGACGGGTCAGGGCTGATTTGGCAGCAAAAGGGGGACCAACACAATATTAAGCAGGTGGTCATAATGTTATGCCTGATTCTGATTTTATATATATATATATATATATATTCTTAAAAATCCTTTTCCTTAATTTATTAAAAAAATATGATAATAATTGTATTATCTGATACAATACGATCGATTGTATTGTGTGCTGTGTTTTTTTTCCACTTGTGTTAAATGAATGTTAAAGGATTTAATATAGTCCTTTTGCTTGGTATGGAGAAAATCTAACCAGGTAGAAAAAGGCACAGAAGCTCTTGAAATGTTACGCTTCAGAAAAAATGCAAATTGAAAAACACCCCCACCTTCTTCCACATGTAAACTGCTGTTGCATGGATTCATTTGCATATTGGAATCTGATTGGCTCTTATATTTTATGACAAAAGAGGTCTTGCTCTCATATGTTCAGATATTCCAAAAAAATTTAAAAATTAAAAAGTGGGGGCATTAAATAAATTCTACTGAAATGGTTTAATCTGAGATGGGGGTTTTTTGTTTGTTTTTTTTAGAGTTTTTTTTTTTTTTTTTTTTTTAGAGTTAAACATGTTTTTTTAGAGATGAAAAGTGACTTGAAGCTTTAAATATGTTTCTGTCTTCTCTCCACCCCCTTGTTCTTGCACCGGCAGAACCTTCTGTTCTCCTACCAGCCTCCGCAGCCCTCCAGCCGCTTCTCCGTCTCTCAGACGGGCGATCTCACCATTACAGACGTGCAACGTGCCGATGGAGGACACTACAGCTGTCAGGCGCTCAACATCGCCGGCAGCGTCATCACCAAGGCCCTGCTGGAGGTTACAGATGGTGAGGGAAAGTCTACACACACACACACATACACACACACACACACACACATAGACTGCAGTTATTGCTGATAAGAAATGTAATTAAGACAATGGGGACTGAAATGGTAGCTTTTTCACAGCAGTGAAGAATTTGTTTGTGTGTGTGTGTGTGTGTGTGTGTGTGTGTGTGCGCATTCTCCTTCACCATTGCAATTTGGAATCCTGGTCATGCAAATAAAATCCTGCATATCCATGGCTTTGGAAATGATTTGATTATCTATTCAGAGTTATGAGAATGGTCAAGTTTTTGCCTACCAAATGTTCTGTGGGTTTTATTCTTAGGACTTTTAATTTTTTTTTAGTTGTATGTTCATCCTGAATTTCCCTTGCCTTCTGATGTTGTTTGGAGCAAACAAGCCATCCATAAAGGCTTAGGCCTACTGGTTTAAAAATACTCTGTTTCCATGGCAACTGGATACACAAAGACTGTCACTGTCCCACTGTCCTTGTCTTTGGTTTCCTCTTACCGATACACTCTTTCTTATAAAGGCAGACACACAAAATAAAATAAAAACACCTACGGTCATTTTTTGGTTCGAAGCCAGATACCCGGCTGACCCCGGTCTTTCCTGGTTGTCGACTATTATCACAACACTTATTTTAAAAGCTAAATTAAAAACCCTTGAAGGTCTGTAATAGTAATTACACCTGCATAACCAGCATCAAAACAGACTGGACGTGTGTAAGTGTCCAGGCGATGTACATACATTAGTTTAATGAAGATAATTGCTCAGGGTGGTACCAGGCAGAGCTTGTCTAGGTGGCAGAAGAAGCACCGATTCTGCATGCTTTTTGGACTGTGGGTAATGATATGGTAATTTTAATGTTCTCTCGTTTGCCGCACCGACGTCGGCAGGCACAAAATGGAACTCCCATACTCGGTGTACACTCAATTACACTTAATGGAAATGAAACAAGGATGGAGTGTATTTGATTGAATCTAGCCAAGCACTCAGCGCTTGTGTGCGTCCTCCTCCCTTCCCCCATGCTTTTTCTTCTCCCAGTCTATGTTAATAATCACCAGTCTCTGCCTGGGGCTATTTTCCAGGTGTGACCCACCCCTCGTCCCCTCCGCTCCCCAATATACCACCACTTTTGAGTCATAATGTTTTTGTTTTTTTTCTTTTCCTTCCCTCACTGATATAGGGAAAGTAAAAGCCTGCCGTCTAAATGAGATTTTTTTTTATTAGTTGTTCTGACGTTATTTGGTGAAGGCCAGATTCTGCAGCCCAATGATTAGCCAGACGCTGGAGGGTTTTCAGAAATTTAATTTTGCCCTTTTCCTCAGCACATCTTATTTACCTCACCGCATTTCTTCTGTTTTCTTCATTATCTTCATGTTTTTCTCTTTCTTTGCTCAACAGTGGTTTCCGATCGGCCTCCTCCGGTGATTCGACAAGGCCCAGAGAACCAGACCATAGCTGTAGATGGGACGGTGTTGCTGAATTGCATAACAACAGGAACTCCTGCTCCGACGGTGCTCTGGAGGAAGGACGGGGTGCTTGTGTCCACCCACGACTCACGCATCTCTCAGCTGGACACCGGAGCCCTGCAGATCCGCTATGCCAAGGTAAGAAGATACACTTTAATGCCATTTTATCGCACGGTCACTAATACCACAACATATGATGTACTTACAGATGGCATACCATTTACAAAGACCTTCCTGAACTCAATTTAACAACTACTTCTCCTTCTCAGCAATCTGCAAAATTACCTCTAATAGCTAAGCTGACACAACCTCTTTTCCTCTGCAATTACTATTGTCTCTTCACTCTGCTGAAGTGGATTTGCGTGTAAAATCCTCTTCTGTACAGAAGCACTTGATTTCACAGTGTGTGTGTGTGTGTGTGTGTGTGTGTGTGTTTTTGTTTGTGACTCACAGCTCAGTGATACAGGAATGTACACTTGCGTGTCCACCAGTCCAAGCGGAGAGGCATCATGGAAAGCATACCTGGCTGTGGAAGGTAATCTTTATCTCCTAATAGTGTGCTTACTGAGCTGATGTGAAGCATTTGTTTGGCATTTTTGGTATTAGAGTTGAAAACGTGAAAGCTTTGCTTTCTTGTAAAGTAACCGATGATCTCCCAGGACAAAGCAGAAATCTACTGTCTGATTCTGAGTGTGTTAAGAATGAAATTGAGATGTGTGTGATTTGCTTTTTTCAGAGTTTGGAGTGGCGGTCCAGCCTGGCCGACCCACAGACCCAAACCTGATCCCTAGCGCTCCGTCCAAACCCGAGGTGACCGATGTTACTCGCACCTCTGTCACGCTGACATGGAAGGCCAACGCAAATGGCGCCACACCCACATCTTATGTCATCGAGGCCTTTAGGTGAATAGAATAGCAATAGACTTCTGTTTTTCTACTTGAATGAAGGCGCCAATGATAGTGGTTATGCGAATGTCTGAGATTCTGAGCATCTGCCTGCAATTTGAAATTTCTGTGTTTTTTTTATTTTGCTTCATATGCAGGGTTTACAGTCAAATTATTTACAGGCAGCACTGTATAGATACATATTTGTCACTGTATCGTGTTTATTATAGCATTTTGAAAATTGCATTGTGTGTATTATAGCAACAAGTCACTGTGGAGGTGTCCTACTTTCGTTAAATTCTAATATAAAACTGTAGGAGTCAAAATATATATAGTTATATTGGTTGTATTTACATTAGATATATTCATATTGATATAAAAACCCATGGAAATGTAAGGTTGTTGCTATGGGTTTATCATTTATTTTCTGTACCAAACACTGTTAAATGGTAGTTTAACTGGAGCCAGTAATTTGCATTTGCCTCTTTATTTGGTGAAAACTGCTTTGCAGAAAATCGATAAAATCTCAATTCAAATGTCACTGGTTGATTGCTGCTGTTGCTGGAATGGGAAATGAAGTGTGCATAGATCTGTGATGATATCTCGCATGCTGCACCCATGGCCTTAGAAACACGGTGTACATGTATTCTGGTAGCATGACGGTATAAACTGAAATGCTCTCTTCTACACTAATTATAGCCATGCATCCGGGAGTAGCTGGGTGACTCTTGTTGACCATGTGAAGACTGAATCGTTCATGCTGAAGGGTCTGAAGCCTAGCGCAGTGTACCTTTTCCTGGTGAGGGCAGCCAATGCTTACGGTTTGAGCGACCCCAGTCCTATAACAGATGCCATACGAACACAAGGTGAGTGTCTAGCATTGTCATTTTTCCTTAGACTTTTTTGTCTGTTCTGCATAGATTTAGTTGTTCGTATTCATTATTTTTTTTATTTCTGCAGATACTCCTCCCACCATACAGGGAGTGGACCACCGTCAGATCCAGAAGGAACTGGGGGATGTTGTGCTTCACCTGCACAATCCCACCATCCTGTCATCCTCCTCAGTCAGGGTGCAGTGGACGGTGAGTGACTTCACAATTGTTCTCATAGTTCGATTAAACATGAATTGTGAGCATGAATTATATATATGTTCCTCCCCTGAAGCTCATCAGCTACCAGTGTGGAGAATGAACACACTGTTCTGTATACATGAGCTAACATGCCCTTGGTTTGCGAGTGTCTCTCTGATTGATATGAAACAGGAAGGTCATCCTTTCCACCCTGACAGAAGGCCAAGCATTCTCTGGCCTCGGATGGCCGTGGCATTGACGAGATTGAGATACCGATCGCAGGGCAAATGCTTACAAAATATTGTACCTCTTATGAGGCTCTGTTTCTCTTCTCTGCCAATTCTCTTCTTATACATGTAAACATTCCTATTGGTCCAAAAGCCTGTCAGCAACACCCTGTGCTTTGTTATTATGGACCATGTTAGTCACATCCACTGTGTTCAGCAGCATTAATGTAACGGCAAGTGCTTTACATCCAGCGCATTGCAGGTCCTCTTAAAGCAGAGGTACTTGTGGCCTAGTTGGGACCACCTGTGCTGACAAAATGAGTTTTTATCAACGCAAGCGGGAGAGTTTGTTTAAACATTCTCAAGCGCCCTCCGCTTCGCGGGCTGTCAGCCTTTCCGTGGCCCATGGACACGAGTTCATCATGATGAATGAGCTGACATAAACATTCGTCAGAGCAGCCGTTCCAAACGCAGACACAGAATGTAAATAGTTTAGCGGTGCCAGAGAGGGGGAGTGGCCAACCCCTTGTGAAATCTGTCTGGGCCTTTCTTTGGATGTTTGAAAGGAAAGGAAGCTTCCCTTCTCATTAGCCAGTAGTGCGTTCTGTTGATAATATATGACCGTGGTTTTGTTCCAAAGCTCCACAGAAGGGAGTGCGGGTTTCTTCAAACGGTTTCAGATTGCACACAGCAGGATCGACTGCTTTAGCATTCTTTCTACCCCTGTTGAGCTGAAACAGCTGGATACAGATGAGAACCAATAACCACATACCACCTTGCAACTCCCTGAATGGAAGCCTGTCATGCTGCTTGCCCTCTCCTCCTTGAATGTGCTGGGAGTGTTGAACGTGCGGCGTGGCCAGTCGCAGTGAGAGGAATCGGGAGCTGTTGGTGATAGTGATCTCATGCTGTGGTTTCGCATTGAGGAGGGGCAATGGGACTCTGTCTGAGCTCTTCCACATGCACGTACCCTCGTTGACTACAGGATAATCCTCTCTTTGCAAGCTGCCAGCCCATAGCAGCTCAAGGCCATGTTATTTATCAGGGCTGAGATTGCTGTTTGCATGCACATGTGGCTTATAATTATGCCCTTCTGGACAGGATCCTAGCATAGGTCTGTGAGAACAGGCTTCAGACCAGAATCAACAAATGATTCATAAATAAATGCTTTTTAATAAGGGTTTATTGCACTCGCTGAAGTCAAGTCATCTTATTTAGTTGGTGACTTCATCTCATCAATATTTATGCAGAGTTCCACGTACTCAGAGCTATGTTAAACAAGTGTAATGTATTGATTATTCAATTTTTTTAATAAGTATAGACTAAAGCATATATTTTACTGTGATTTTGACCAGTGGAGCTTGATTTAATTCTGCTCATTTCTCAAGATGATAAAATGCTCTTAAATGCTATGTCAGAATCTTGGGTAACTTTGACACACCTGCTTTTTTGTGCACTTGTTGAAACCACAATACCGGCATTAAATTCTCACATACCTGGTCTGTGTGTACACCGATCAGGTATAACATTGTGAGCAGTGAGAGGTGAAGTGAATAAGACTGATGATCTCCTCATCATGGCACCTGTTAGTGGGTGGGATATATTAGGCAGCAAGTGAACATTTTGTCCTCAAAGTTGATGTGTTAGAAGCAGGAAAAATGGACAAGCGTAAGGATTTGAGCGAGTTTGATGAAGGGCCAGATTGTGATGGCTAGACCACTGGATCAGAACATCTCCAAAACTGCAGCTCTTGTGGGGTGTTCCCGGTCTGCAGTGGTCAGTATCTATCAAAAGTGCTCCAAGGAAGGAACAGTGGTGAAGCGGAGACAGGGTCACGGGCGGCCGAGGCTCACTGATGCACATGGGGAGCGAAGGCTGGCCCGTGTGGTCCGATCCAACAGACGAGCTACTGTTGCTCAAACTGCTGAAGAAGTTAATGCTGGTTCTGATAGAAAGGTGTCAGAATACACAGTGCATGACGGGTCAGGGCTGTTTTGGCAGCAAAAGCATGACCAACACAATATTAGTCATAATGTTATGCCTGGTCGGTGTATGTCCCTATGCTGTAAAATCTGACATCGAACAAAGCGTAACATTGGTGTTATTCTATTTTATATTATTAAAATCATCCATATGATATGGTTACCATAATCATAATCATATCCAGTGAATCTACAGTATGTGTTCTGTTCTCTTCCCGTCATCCAGGTGGAGCAGCAGTCTCAGTACATTCAGGGCTACAAGGTCATGTATCGGCCATCGTCGGAGTCCGGCGAGCCTCGTGGCCAGTGGGGAGTGTTTGAGGTGCGCACTCCTGGCGAGGACAGCGCCATTGTACCTCAGCTTAAGAAGGGCGTCACTTATGAGTTTAAAGTGCGCCCATTCTTTGACGAGTTCCAAGGAGCTGACAGCGAGGTGAAGGTGGTCAGGACGCTGGAGGAGGGTGAGTGCAGCGATGATCAGACGAGTCCTTTGTGAAAGAACGCCGCAAAGTCAATTTTCTAACAATCATTTCTCACTCATCATGCATTGCGTTTGTTATTTACACACCACTAACTGGCTAGATTAGACTCCTCATCATTATTCCAGCTCGTGTGTTATCAGCAGCAGCGGAGATGCCTTGTGTAATAAACGAGAAATGCGGATGATGCATATTGTGATGATATCACTAATGAGGCTAGCGCAGAGGTCACTGAAGGACCAAATGAGACACTGTTACTCAGTAAATTTCTTTGTGCGTGTTCTAATAAACCACAGTTGTTTGGAAATTCTTATAGTGAATATATTACATTGTGCCAGGGATTTCAGCTGTCTAAAGTACAAATTGTGTAGCTGATTGTTTTGCGAGTTCTTCCAGCTAGGCCTAGCCTTAGCCCGCTGGCATCCCTGCAGCCTGAATTATATTTAAGAACAAAGTGATGAAGCTGCTTATCCTGAAGGCAAACCGACTCGTTCTAATTACACTCCTCAGCCTCGTGCCCTGCAACTTTCTAATTAATTCTCTGATTCTCTAATTCTCCAGAAGAATAAGCAGCAAATTGAGCTCCTCCAGACATTTTCTGATGTCAAAGATACATATTTGCACTTCACCTCACCGTTTGTGGGTTTATATGACCCTCAAGGCCTAGAATGTCTGCAGTTAAGTGTACAGACTGTGTAAGTGCAGTATTCAAGGCTGTTATTTTCACACACACACACACACACACACACACAGTACATACAGACATACAGTCAAGCAAATTAAATTCTTGACTCAAGCAATCAGAAAACTGTAAGTAGACTTTCAGCACTTCCACTGTGAAGTGAAGGAGAGCAGAAGCTCATTACTTAAAAGAAACTCACAGCAAATGTGCCCTGAAAATACCGCCTTCAATTTTGGGGCACACGTCTGCAGCCATGACAATGCCGCAATGGGTAGAAAAAAGTCTACACAGCCCTCTTAAAAAAGCAGGTTTTTGAGATTTAACTAAAATAAATCATGCCCGAACTTTTTTTCAAGTATGAAATTTAATTACAAAAACAAAAAAAAAAATCAGAAACATTTTAGTTACGTAAGTGTGCACACTCTCGCATAATTGGGGGTGTGGCTGCGTTCGGAACGAACCAATCACATTCGATCTCACAGATTAAAGTAACGATCATACAGCCGTCATCAGTGAAATGATTCCGATTAACCTCCGAAATAAAGATCAGCTATTTCTGGAGGATTTTCTTCACATCTTGGTTTCATTCAGCTTCTGAAGTCAAAGAGCTTGTAAAGCATGCACGGTGTCTCACTTGAGAGGTGTGTAAAAGGATTTCCCGAAGATTAGATGTACCACTGGATACATCATCATCATCAACAACAACAACAAATAGAGAAAGCACAGTGACATCTTCAAGAGCAGGACAAAATGTATAAACAGACAAGACCGCAAGACCTGCAGCAACATTACAGGAGCTGCAGGAATATCTGACATGTACTGGTTCCTCTCTGCATGTGACAACACTCACTTATATTTTTCATATGATGCATGGCTACGGGCTAGGGTAGCTAGATGGAAGGCTTTTCTCACATCCAAGCCTAACTAAATCACCCCAAATAATGTGGCAAAGTATGTTATGGTCTGATGAGACCAATTCCAAAAGGTATAATAATTTCAGAATTCAGTGTATTAGTTTAGGTTCATTCTTATGCAGCTAGTTTATTGTAAGTTTTTTATTATAGGCTGGAAAAAGTCTGACATGATTGATCTTGGTTTAATTTTTTTTTATTTACATCACAAAAACCTGCCATTTTAACAGGGGTGTATAGACTTTATATCCAATGTAGCTAGGAAAAGGAAATGGCAGGCATGTATCTTCAGGCATGCTAGTCCATCTGATGCAATAACCTGGAATCTAGGGCCAAATGGAATGGAAAAAGAAAAATAAGTTGGCTGTCATTAGTTTTAACTGGATATTTTTTCATCATCGCAGCTCCCAGTGGTGCACCACGTGGCGTTACCATCACCAAGAGCGACACCAACGGGACAGCCATCCTGGTCGCCTGGCAACCGCCTCCAGAGGAGGAGCAGAACGGATTGGTGCAGGAGTACAAGGTAACACCAGGACATGCCTGCTCTCAGACCACAGAGGGTGCTATGCAGTGTAGTTAAAAGAAGTATAGGAAGTGATCCAATGCAACCGAAGCGATATACAGACCCCTAGTGGCAAAACTGATCAAGTGTCGCTTTAAAAGGAAATGAGTGGATTACTTAGTAATGTTTTATTCATTCTAATAATAATCATGGCCTAATATTTTCCACTTTGTGATCCCACTTTAGATTTGGTGCCTGGGCAATGAGAGTCGATACCATGTCAACCGTACCGTTGATGGCTCCACTTTTTCCGTCGTCATCCCCAGTCTGTCACCGGGCATTCGCTACAGCGTTGAGATCGCTGCCAGCAACGGAGCTGGACCAGGGGTCAAGAGTGATGTCACCTTCTTTCAGCTGGGTTAGATTACATTATTTCATGATTTATGTCTTTGTTTCTTAACTGCAATCTACAGCAAAATTCTGTACCAATTATTTCTTTGAGAAAGTTTAGGAATCATACTGGTTCATATTGGTGAGCCACTGGTTTATTAACTGCACTCAAACACACACTACCTTGTAAGCACCATATCAGTGTGTGTGCTATGCGGAGAATAGATCCCTTAACAATCATTATCTGGTCAGCACTTGTCTTATGATGATCCCCTTAAATGCTTTGCATAAGTATTTCTACATGTTGTTATGTTATAATCTGGATTATATGCCATGATTAAACTTCACCCAAAAAACCCATGAATTGTGGTAGCCAATGTGTATGCCTCATGTACAAAACATTTTATATATTTTGCAAATTTAAAGATAAAAATGCATGTAATGTGTAGTGTGTATAAAGGTTTATATGTTTAAACATTACTCTGGCTGTGTAGTTGTGTATGTTATGTACTGTTGCTTTGCTGCTTTGATTCTGGCACTTAAAACGCTTCCTGCAATTTTAATCAAGTCTCAATTAATCCTAGCCTTGCTTATCAGTTCTTTTGTAGGTTATGCAACTAATACAACACACACACACACGCACACAGAGCTATTAAACTAGAACACACATGAGTGTTTTTACCTTGAAGCACTTAATACTGAGGTGCCATTATGTATTTATTGGCTCTTTTATCCGGTATGTTTAATCAAACCCACTTGTATTTTCGAGGCTGTGAGTGGAAACACTTTGTATATCTTACATAAAGATTTATATTAAAGGTTCTCACAAGTGTTCGTTATCGACATGCCATTTTGCAGACTCATCTGGCCAGGTGTGGGACAGTTTCGATGACCAGGACACTTTTTCCAATATCTCTGATGTGGTGAAGCAGCCTGCTTTCATCGCAGGTATCGGCGCCACCTGCTGGGTGGTGCTCATGGTCTTCAGCGTGTGGCTCTACAGGCACCGGAAGAAGAGGAGCGGCCTCAGCAGCAGCTATGCTGGCATTCGGAAAGGTGTGTGTCTTATGTTGATGATCTTATTACTGTAATTATTCAATGCTGTTATAGTGCAGAATATATCAATTCAATTCAATCCGATTTATCTGTGTAGCGCTTTTAATAATGGACATTGTCTCAAAGCAGCTTTACAGAAGCATAGAAACATAGAAAAAATAAATTAATTTCAGAAATATCAGAAATGTAATAAATGTTAAAAAAAAAAATCATGACATCAAATATGAATTATTTTATTATTTTGTTTATTTTTTATTATTATATAATTATACAAATGTAGAAGAAGTTGCTTTCCGCTGTTCGGGGTCGCCACAACAACTTGGCTAATGTTTTACGCCGGATGCCCTTCCTGACGCAACCCTCCCATTTTTCCGGGCTCGGGATCGGCACTGTATCCAGTGGCTGGGGTTGAGGCATTGGCTGGGAATCGAACCCGGGCCTTCCGCATGATAGGCGAGAAACCTACCACTGAGCCACCAATGCCCCATATAATTATACGAATGTAATTATAATTATTTTATTAATAATTATTAATTAATAATTATTGGGTTTGAAATATAAATGGAAGTAATTTAGTATCAAATCAAAGGAAACGTGGAAGTGAATTTTTCAGCTTATCCCCTAAATCCTCAAACATCTACATTATTGTGTTAAGGTCATTATAGTCTCTGATAAACAGTACTCTTGGTCAGCATTCATATCCAGCACTCACATCAAAATCTATTCTCTCAGATATGAATAAAGCTGTTTAATTTCTATAGCTTTTATTCCACTGTAGAGTTGAATAGATCTGCACACAGGAGACAACTGGTGCACTTACACCTGTTTACACCTGCACTTACACAACATGGAAGATTTGTGCTAGAAACTGAATCAGAGTTGGCTGGCCTGATGTGATAGCTCAAGCTTCTTTCAGTTCAGAATCCTTATGACTGAATCGGAACAGAATCAGAATGAGAATCAGCATTAGAAATAAAATCCGAAACAATCAGTGTCAGTACCGGAATCAATATTAAAAACCGAATCAGAATCATTATGAGTAACAGAACTGATTTTAGACACAGAATTAGAATTTGGAATCAGTATCAGAAATAGAGTCTGAACCAGAATCAACATTAGAAACAGAATCAACATCCGAAATGGAAAGAGAGTCAGTATCAAAAACAGAGTCAGTATGAATCACTATGAATAACAGAATTTATATTAATAACAGAATTAGAATCAGTTTCCGACACAAACAGAATTAGTATCAGAATCAATGTTAGAAACTGAATCAGTATCTGAAACAGAATCAGAATTAGAATCGGTATTAGAATCGGACAGAATCAGTATCAGAATCTATGTTAGAAATTGAATCAGTATCCAAATCAGAATCAGATTCAGTATCGAAACTGAATAAGTATCAGAATCAATTTTAGAAACTGAATCAGTATTCGAAACAGAATCAGTGTCAGAATCAATGTTAGAAATTGAATCAGTATCCAAATCAGATTCAGTATCAAAACAGAATCAGTATCAGAAACAATGTTGGAAACTGAATCGTTATCCAAAACAGAATCAGTATCATTATTAGAATCAAAGTATCAGAGTATTAGAGTCAGTATTTGAAAAAGAATCAGAATCAGAATTAGAATCAGTATAAGAATCAATGTTAAAAACTGAATCAGTATCAGAATCAATGTTAAAAACTGAATCAGTATCAGAATCAAAGTTAGAAACTGAATCAGTATCAGAATCAAAGTTAGAGACTGAATCAGTATCAGAATCAATGTTAGAAACTGAATCAGTATTCGAGACAGAATCAGTATCAGAAGCAATTTTAGAAACTGAATCAGTATCAGAATCAATGTTAGAAACTGGATCAGTATCAGAATCAATGTTAGAAAGTGAATCAGTATCAGAATCAATTTTAGAAACTGAATCAGTATCTGAAACAGAATCTTTTATTCACCAAGTACAAATCTACAAGGAATTTCAACAACAAGGAACGCAATTCACACAATATAAACTATGCAATAAAGTGTTCTTAAATGTTCGTCAATACACACAACATACAACAATCCTACAGCAGACAGTGATTTAAAGTCTACAATCAGTGGCAGTGAAAATCAGCTGTTACATATGATTACAGTGTAATGTAATTACTGTTTATTGCAAACGCTTGCATCATCATCGTGTCACTTCCTGTTCTCACTTCTACAGCCTGATTTAGCAATACACCAGATGGAGAAAGCAATTGTAGCTCTAACTGTTCAAACAAGTCTGTGGAATGGCATGATACATCAGCAGTGACTGTACATCCCACTGTGCAAATGAGACAGAGAAAAATAGCACTAGCAAAGAGGCTTTTTTTTTCTCCAAACGACAGAAAATCTAGAAACATGAAATGGCTGCACGCTTAGAAAAATGTGTACGCCTCTGTCTGACAGCAGATCGCGCTGCATTTGTCCTCACCATAGTAATTTAATTTCTTTCATCCGATCACGGTTTGCATTTTGCTGCTTCTCCGGTGCTATCTGGTGTGACTGCTGTCATCTGCTTTCATCCTGGAATCGCGAAAAGCAGCTCGACCGATAACATGGTGAAAGAGTAGTGAAAAAAAAGTGTTCTGAAAAAAACCCTGAAAATCAGAGGAATAGCACGTCAGAGACGGCGCTGACATTCACAAGCTGACATTTGGAAGGGGTGTGTGTGTGTGAAAGAGAGAGTGAGAGTGGGGTGTGTGTGTGTGTGTGTGTGTGTGTGTGTGTGTGTGTGTGTGAAAGAGAGAGAGAGAGTATGTGTGCATGAAAGAGAGAGAGGAAAAGAGAGAGAGTGTGTGAAAGACATAGAAAGAGAAAGAAAAAGAGTGTGTGTGTGTCTTTGTGTGTGAGACAGAGAGAGAGAGAGAGAGAGTGTGTGTGTATGAAAGAGAGAGAGGAAAAGAGAGAGAGTGTGTGAAAGACATAGAAAGAGAACGAAAAAGAGAGTGTGTGTGTGTGTGTCTTTGTGTGTGTGAGAGAGAGAGAGAGAGTGTGTGTGTATGAAAGAGAGAGAGGAAAAGAGAGAGAGTGTGTGAAAGACATAGAAAGAGAACGAAAAAGAGAGTGTGTGTGTGTGTGTCTTTGTGTGTGAGACAGAGAGAGAGAGAGAGAGAGAGTGTGTGTGTTTGTATGTGTGAAAGAGAGAGAGAGAGTGTGTGTGTATGAAAGAGAGAGAAAAAGAGAGAGAGTGTGTGTGAAAGATATAGAACGAGAAAGGAAGAGAGAGTGTGTGTGTGTGTGTGTCTTTGTGTGTGAGACACAGAGAGAGAGAGAGAGAGAGAGAGAGAGAGAGAGAGAGAGAGAGAGAAAGATATACATATAGGGAGAGAGAGTATGTCTGTGTGTGTTTTTGTGTGTGAGACAGAGAGAGAGAGAGAGTGTGTGTGTGTGTGTGTGTGTGTGTGTGTGTGTGTGGTTATTGTTGTTGTTG